>CACVCL010021558.1:0-59352 GCA_902729485.2 Mus minutoides
TTTTTTTTTTTTTTTTTTTTTTTTTTTTTTTTTTTTTTTGGTTTTTCGAGACAGGGTTTCTCTGTGTAGCCCTGGCTGTCCTGGAACTCACTTTGTAGACCAGGCTGGCCTCGAACTCAGAAATCTGCCTGCCTCTGCCTCCCAAGTGCTGGGATTAAAGGCGTGCGCCACCACGCCCGGCCTTCAATGCTGTTCTTAACTGCAGTGTATTTATTAGATTCAGATTAGTCACTACTCTAAGAACATCCTTGACTTTAATATTTCATACTGTATCGCAGATAAAGTATCAAAACAACAAGTAATTATAGATTTACTTTTGGAAAGATGAGTATCAGTTTGGAATAGCTGAGCTCTGTGTTTGAACTCATCTGGCAAGATGGGAGTAGTACAGATCAAGAGTACTTATTCTGAGGTTTATTGTAAATTTAACAAGCAGGATGTATTTTATAAGCTGTGACTATTTATTTATTTTTAAGCCTACTTATAATTACATTTATTATTTAATAAACCTCTTTGTACCAAATCCTACCCTCTCAACTTATCCAACTTTATAGTCTTTTTCCTCTCTCTTTAAAGATGAAAATGAACACAATACTAAAAACCAAATGTAGTGTGTGCGTGTGCACACACACACATTAAAAACAAAACAAAATAATAGCGTGTGTTTTGTATTGGCTAAAATTTTCAAAATACTTAGTGAAAAGTATTTCAGAGTATCAAAGAAAGTGAAGAGACCGCCTACTGAGGATTTTTGGCTTCTAAATATCAAAATTCACTGCCACTCCAGTGGCCAAGCAGGTGTGCTCTGATGAGTGACCAACCAAAACCAAGATGTAAAGACTGTGGGCATTTAAAATGGAATAAAGAGGGATGATTTCAAAAATGGTATATTGTTGTTTTTTATTAGATATTGTCTTATTTTATATTTTAAATGCTATCCCGAAAGTTCCCTATACGCCCCCCGCCCAACCCCCAACCCCCGCCCTTCTCCCCTACCCACCCACTCCCACTTCCTGGCTCTGGCATTCCCCTGTACTGGGGCATATAAAGTTTGTAAGACCAAGGGGCCTCTCTTCCCAGTGATGGCTGACTAGGCCATCTTCTGCTACATATGCAGCTAGAGACACGAGCTCTGGGGGTTCTGGTTAGATCATATTGTTGATCCTCTTAGAGGGTTGCAGGCCCCTTCAGCTCCTGGGGTACTTTCTCTAGCTTCTCCTTTGGGGGCCCTGTGTTCCATCATATAAATGACTGTGAGCATCCACTTCTGTATTTGCCAGGCACTGGCATAGCCTCATATGAGACAGTTATATCAGGGTCCCTTCAGCAAAATCTTGCTGTCATATGCAATAGTGTCTGGGTTTGGTGACTGATTATGGATTATGGTATGGATCCCCTGGAGGGATAGTCTCTGGATAGTCCATCCTTTCATCTTAGCTCCAAACTTTGTCTCTGTAACTCCTTTCGTGGGTATTTTGTTCCCTATTCTAAGGAGGAATGAAGTAGCCACACGCTGGTCTTCCTTTTTCTTGATTTTCTTGTGTTTTGCAAATTGTATCTTGGGTATTCTAACATTCTGTGCTAATATCTGCTTATCAATGAGTACATATCTAGTGACTTCTCTTGTGATTGGGTTACCTCACTGAGGATGATATCCTCCAGATACATCCATTTGCCCAAGAATTTCATAAATTCATTGTTTTTAATAGCAGAGTAGTAGTCCATGGTGTAAATGTACCACATTTTCTGTATCCATTCCTCTGTTGAGGGACATCTGTGTTCTTTCCAGCTTCAAGGCTGCTATGAACATAGTGGAGCATGTGTCCTTTTTACCAGTTGGAACATCTACTGGGTATATGCCCAGGAGAGGTATTGCTGGATCTTCCAGTAGTACTATGTCCAATTTTCTGAGGAACCACCAGACTGACTTCCAGAGTGGTTGTACCAGGTTGCAATCCAACCAGCAATGGAGGAGTGTTCCTCTTTCTCCACATCCTCGCCAGCATCTGCTGTCATCTGAGTTTTTGATCTTAGCCATTCTGACTGGAGTGAGGTGGAAAAATATGGAACGCTTCACGAATTTGCATATCATCCTTGTGCAGGGGCCATGCTAATCTTCTCTGTATCATTCCAATTTTAGTATATGTGCTGCCGAAGTGGGCACAAAGATGGTAGATTGTGAGTGAAGAAAAAGAAGACGAGTAAGTGGCAAGCCTATCTTCTTATGATATATGCACCTTAATATTATAAAATATTTTAACTATAAAGATCAAAGTTCTCAAAAAGATGCAAAAGACTCATCACTAAGCCACAAGGCAACAAATTAACCAAGACCCATGAGCGTAAACATAGAGGTACAGTTTGGCCATCATCACAGGGAGTCAAAAAGAGAAGAGTCTGAGGCTAGAGAAATCGCTCAGTGTTGAGAGCACTAGTTGCTCTTCCAGAGGATGCAGCTCTATTCCCACCACCCACATGGTTTCTCACAACCACCTGTCTGTAACTCCAGGCCCTTTGGCCTCTGAGGGTACTAGCTATCTGAAGACAGATCAGGCACACACTGGCTTTGGTCCTAGGGAGCAAATTCACTATTACAGAAGAGAAGTCTTCAAAAGGAATTTCACAAGCAAACACCTGTGTAGGGTTAACAGCGGCTGTTCCCACTGTGCAGACTGAAGGTTAACGAGGGAATCCAGGAAGCAACCATGTGCCTGCTAGGAAGAGGTGCCAAGGCTGTGGTGGCAATGCCCACCTGCATGCTGGCGACATGCAACCTCAACCTCAATCAGTCTGTCTTCACTGATCACCCCACCACTCCACTAACTGATCACCCCACCACTCCACTAGCTGATCACCCCACCACTCCACTAACTGATCACCCCACCATGCCAACAACTGATCACCTCAATGCCCCACCAACTGATCATCCAGCACTATAACAACTAGTCACCCTACCAAATGATCATTCCACACCATACCAACTGATCACCCCAACACCCCCATCAACTGGTCATCCCATCACCTCCAACAACTGATCACCCAACACCCCACCACCATTTGCAAGACACACAGGCAGGGAAATCACACTCAATATTACTCCCTTGTCCCTTAAGAGAAACAGAGGAATGGGGACAAAGAGTTGTATGGCTTCAGTTGCTGATTCTACCTGTGGTTTGGGGAATGGGTAAGAGACCAGTGATGATAACCACACCAGGGCTATTTGAGGCAAGAACAGGAGCATCTCTACCCAGAGGCTCCTGGACAGTGAGCCGAGTGTTCAGTGGGGAGCAGGCACTTGGTAGAGGTCACTTGTGAGAACCAGGGGCTGGGTGATAGGAAGCAGCCTTGTTCTATGTGGACACTTTTAGCTCAGATCGGACTGTATTGATGAGTCTGTAGCCTGGAGAACTTTCACCTTTGTCCTTGACAAAGGTCTGGGGCCATCATGAGTCCTGATGCTTTTGGAGGGGCTGACCAGGAGAAAGTCACAGGGTGCCAGCTTGGCCCCAGATGTAAGACAGGAGAAGCACATGGGGCATGCTTCTGCTCCCTTCAGTTAAGGAGAAAGCAGGAATCTAGGTAGCTATTCATGTTGTAGTAAAACTGGGGTCTGTATTCCCCAAATCCACTTCTCCTTTCTGCTGACAGCAGAATCTAGTCACGTGACCAAGCACAATGAACATTCTCCTGACCCCCAGCCAGAGGCACAGCACTAGGTAGATCTATCTGAAGCATCCTTCCGACCATAGGCACCTTCACTATCGGCATTTCTCCTAGATGTCCTCTGAAATGTCCCTACTGACTCTTATCACTATAACAAAAATTTTGTTGTAGTTTTAGACATGTAAGCTGTATTGGGTGTGCAAAATGAGAATGATCCATTCTCATGTCAAAGAGAACATAGGGGGAGAAAAATGTTTGAGACTATTTACCTCCCTGAATATCTGCTCACACTGCCTGGTAGGTTTCTTTTTCTGATGGTAAAAGCCTAACACTACTGACATTGTTTTGTTTTCTCTTATGACTTATTTTATTTTTAATTATGTGTTTGTATGTATGTCTATGTGTGTGTGTACAAACGAGTGTGGGTGCCTGCAGAGGCCAGAAGAGGATGCCAGATCCCCTGGAGGTTGCGGCATAGGCAGGTATAAGCCTCTCAATGTAGGGGCTAGGGACAATATGGGATCTCTGTAAGAGTGATGAACACTTTTAACCACTAGGCTCTCTCTAGTTCACTAACTGCAGCTTTAAGAAAGAGAGAATAATTCCTAAAAATAGCAGTCAACCTACCTTTAGATTGAGGACAGTCCCTTCAGACTGCATGATTTATCGTTAAACTGAATACTCAATCCCTTGGGTGACTGAGGGGTCTCCTCGAGCAAGAATGACTGGCCATCCAACCCTCTGCCCAATGGCTTCCTCAGTCTCATGCAACGGGAGATGCTGAGGTAAGGCAGCCAAAACTTCTTGCTTCTGCCCAGGAATCTGCTCATGTCTTGCACAGCTTGGCTTTGAAGGTGAACACAGTTGGGACCAAATAAATGCAAGGGATGCCTTAGAGGAGGGTGAGGGGTATGTTAGTGTGGTAGCGCCAGGTGTAACCCAATGAACTGTGATCATATCGCTAAAGCCTCCTCACCACTCTCCGTATTCTGGTCATTTCAAAGCCTCTAAAACCCACAATTCTATGAGAGGAGACACCTCTTGGTGGCTTAGCCACTGGAAAACCCAGCTTCTAAAGTCCACAGGGACACTGGAACTGGAGGGCAGTCCTACTTTATCGTTAATAGCTCAGGAAATGGGTGAATCACAAGTAAGCACTTCCTAATTACTTTGGTGAATTCATCGGGAATGGTTTCCCCAAGCATTTGAAACAATTTCATTAACGACCATTATTAATTCATTAAATTTATTAACTCTGCTCTCATTTCTTACTGTGACCAATGGTAAGACTTGCCTGAAGCATTCTATTCCATGTAGCCACTGCCTCTATCAAGGGTCTGAGGTTCTAGTCAATCATACACTTAACAGGGGTGAGAGGAGGCAGAAGGGAGCCTCGCGTAATGTCTGGCCACCACCAGGTCTTCAGTACTCCAACCCACTGAGCTCCTGCCCACCTTCCATGGCTACACCCCACGGAGGTATGCTCATCTTCTGGACTCTCTGAAATGATGCAGAGGGTTTGGGGGAATTCCCTCTGCAAAAGCTAGACAGGCACATGACAGCACCCTACCGGTGCAGTACAACGTGAGTGGCTGTCTGAAACCCAGCCAGGTTGTTGCACGATGTGTGTTACCGGGTCAGTCACATCGAGACTTGGGGAGTTAAGCCGAAGAAGACTCCACATTTCAAACATACTGCAGTCACACAATGCTCATCAGTTAAAGAGTTAACTTCCAAATACCCAGGCTGATCAGTGCGATCTTTCTTGGCTCTAGAAGCCAGGCTTCTAAACTAGGCATTTTTGTTTTAAGAATCACGGGCTATCCCTCTCTTGTCTATTATCCAACAAAAAAATAAGACCAAGACAACTATTTTCTTCTCAAACATATTTTTTTCCAGTCTCCTTTAGGACAAAATTCAAGAGCCATTTAAACCACATCCCTTGGACAAGGTACTTGGTTAACATTGGTGTGTCCTTGCTAGCAAACCCACAATCTTATCAGAAATCTGCCCCCCCCCCCGCCCCCAGCGACGCCACCCATCCTTTTAAGATCATAATATTAATATGCAGAAGTTTCCCAAAGTGCTATCTATTGGAGAAGAAAATTCTATCCAACGAGTTAGTTTTCCTTATCAATATGTCCTCTCAGTACTTGTCACTATCAAAGAAGGTTTAGGTGCAAGTAGTGACTAGCTGGGAGCACCCTGCCGCAATCCCAATATTAAGGAAAGCCACGGGAAGAACTGCTGGCTGGCTAGTCTGCACCATCTGAGCACCGGTGCAGAGCATGGGTGCAGAGTCTCTGCAAGGTGAACGGCACAAGGACAAAAGTTCCCAGCCAAGGGCAACCCAGAAAGACTGGGAAGGAAAGCCCTGAACCATACTGCAGCAGCGAAAACTCTAGATTGAGTGAGTGAGATCTATCATGAAGTCACTCCAGCCTCAGCCAAGGAAGTTGTACAAACATCACCCAAATACCTCAATAGTGTAGAAATCCTTAAGCAACTTTTGTGTATTTATTTCTTTTCTTTTTTTGTTTCTGGTACCCCGTTGGGGGGAAAAAAAAACCACAGCATTTTAAAGATTTTTCACACTACAGCATTTAGATAAAAAGAGAATTATTTTAGAATCTGACATGAAATGGATCATGCCTGCCAACTGCCCTTCACAGTCACCAATGCGTTTTAACTGTCTGGATGCCACACACCACAGAACACCTGCCTTAATTCTGGCATATGTTTAAAGTAACACTTCAAGACACACACACACACACACACACACACACACACACACACACACACACACACAGGTCAGAGAGCCTACTTACAGTACTTGATAAAATGATACTGAGACATTGTCCCTTCTCAGGCTCGGATCCTGCAGTGGGTCCCAGCATTCTCTTCAGCTATGACTGTTGTCTCCAGGAAATGCATAATTTAGGGTCCCGGCTCAGGTAACGGTGTACCTCAGAATGCATTACTGAACAGAGGCTCCCCTTCATGGTCTTGCAAAGAGCATCAGCTCATTTTCATTCAGCAGCTGGAGTTCAGAGCAGCCCCCAGGGTGGGTCTGAGCCACTGCCGCTGCACGTGCTATCCCGGCGCCCTTGATTGACACATTCCAGCGCCACAGTCCTGGGAAGGGTCGCTCTAATTGGCGCTCACGTGCGTGCGGCTACAGCCTACCACTAGCAGTGGAGGTGTGCTGCAGTGCGGCTCTCCCTCCCGGTCCTGCCTGCTAATGGCTTCTCAATAGCTTTCAAAATGCAGAAGACTACACCTGATGAGTGGGCAGGAGGGAGATATTGCACAAGGCATCCAGGATCTCGCCGGTGCTCCCGGAGCACTGCCCTGCAGGACTGAATTCTTAGCTGGTGGCCAAGCTCCTTATTTTTAGTTGCCACCAGTTGCTGTTCCGGAATACTAAATGGACAGCAGGAGCTGAAAATAGCCCCCTCTTAGGATGAGGATGCTTTGATCTGCCTCTAGCCAGGAAGCGTTCTCACAAGGGATCCTTTTGGTTATCTATGCAGAATGCAAAATTTAAATTACCCACAGAAATGTGTTGATTTGCACAGCTCTAAAATTTAGGATTTTGCTACCTCTGCAAATTGCAATGAATTAAACTGCACAACCTAAGCCAGAGAATAAAGTTTGCCTGGGTTGCAATCAGAAGGAAACACATGGTCTCCCAGACTCTATTTCAATGGAGATAAATATCATATTCTAATAGCTAGTTAGCCAGAAAGAGTCATATGTAAGTCACTTAAAAATGAGAATGTGTAAGTAGTTACTTTTTAAGTTAATGCATTTTTATTTTTAATAATATTTTTATTTATTCTTTTAGAATTTCATGCAGCATATTTTGATGGTATTTTTCTCCTTCCCCCAACTCCCCACCTGCTCAACTTTATGCCCTTTCTTTAAAAAGAAAGAAAGAAAGAAAGAAAGAAAGAAAGAAAGAAAGAAAGAAAGAAAGAGAAAGAAAGTCCAATTTGTGTTGGTTAATTACCTTTAATATGGGGTCTGCCCTGGAGTATGGTTGATATACTCAGTGTCACACCCTTAAAGAAAACTGACTTTCCCTCTCCCAGCTTAATTTGAGTTACCATATAATATTTGGGACAATAATCTGGGTGGATATCATATGCCACCAAAGATAAGCCCAGCATCATTGGTCATTGGTCAACAGTTTCCCTTAGATCAATACCATTACAGGGTATCATCAACATTATGGGTCGCCCTGCACAACCTGAAGGTAAGAGCCTATGGCTGAAGACAGCACCTACTTATGTCATAGAACATGGAGAGATCAACCTGGTACTCATCTGGAAGCTTCACCTTGACTGACAAGCACCCTGATTGGAAGGTGCTATCAGAGGAAAGAGGTAATGATCACTCTCACCTAGCTAGGGACTCTGCAACCTACAGGAAAGACCCAGCGGCAAGGTAGTATATTTTTATGACAATCTTCTTTGAAAGTGTAGTCTAAATCTCTTTCAGATTTGAAAGCATGGAGAATGTAAACAATGGACCGAGTAGTACAGGGTCACAGCATTCTGTGGTGGAGCATAAATCCTGGTCCCCTAATAAATAGAACGTAGTGAGTCTTGAGTCTATTAAGTAAGATTACAAAAGCCAAACCTGTATAGCGAGGGTCATGGATGCATTTCAAAGCACAGGGTCCCAACCACATTCTGTCACATTTCCCCAACAAAGTTCAAATTCAGATTCTACCACTTTCCAGAGTTCCAATTTAGACAGAATCGTACCTCCCATTTATGGGAGTGAGGTGCCTGATCCCTGCTATATGGTTTAGAAATAAGATGTAAAACCATTGGTTAGATTTTTGGTGTTTGAAATAAGTACTAGAATTAACAAGAAGGAAGATATTTTGCTATGCATCAAATGACCCTGTCCACACTTTTAACAGTCATAAGGATTAAGAAGGAGACTTTCTCTTAACTGTCCACACCTTAACAGTCATAAGGATTAGAAAGGAGACTCTCTCTTAAAAAAATGGTTTCTTCATTATTCCATCCATTCAATAATTATAGCACTCTTATCACCCATGACCTGTAAAAGGTTAGGTGATTTTTCAGGAATAAAACTATGTCTTTAAAAGATCGTATATGCAGTATTTATAGTTAGGGGTGGCTTAGCTTATTTTAAAACATTCTTTGGGTTATTTTTAATGTTCCAGTAAGTAAGTAGACAATTGTGCATACCTCTTATTGACCATCAAGTTCAAGGCTTCTCCCTCTTAAGTCGGTGTGCAAGTCTCCATATTCACAGTGATTCTGCATTCACTGGAGTAGTGTCCTATCTCTTTAGTGAGCATTCTGCCACTCAGATAGCACACCTCCCATTTTTAACACAATGACAGGTAGACAATGGGCTGCATCCCTCCCTGTACATGAATTTCTAGTGTCTGTATTTGTGAGCCTCTGAATGCACACAATTAGCCTGCATCTTATGACACCTGGTTCTACGGTACATGGTTCTCCTTAACACGAATAGGTTAAGTCCGAGAAGACGTTACTGAAAGTGTGATGGTTGACTAGTCCCTGGTGATCTATTTTAAATAACTTAAGCCCAGAAATCTGACCAAAGCATTTCCCAGCCCTCCAGGTGCTCACTGGTGAAATGCAGATTCACACCAATCTAACGCACCACCGTGCATGGGGAGCAGCAGAATGGGGGATAAGGGCCTGGAAACTGTGTGCAGGAGCAACACAGCCACTCTGAGGAAACAGAGATGAATATACACAGTGGTAAGATGCTTCACTCTACTTCATCTGTAGGAGCTGTGTGGATAAGAACTGTGCCATACATGAGCTGCACACAAACCATACATGACGTGTACATGAACTGAGCATGACCTTTGAGGTGTGGACATTTCACTTTCACACACTCCAGGGCGGGCGGGGGGAGTTGTCTTATATTTGACTTTTAAACTTTATGCTCATTTTATAAACCTATGGAAACATGCACAGCCAAAAAGAGATATATTTTTATTTTCCTATCACTACCAAACAAGCACTAGTTCCTTATTCAAGTGTGAATATGGTGGGAACATAGATTGGACTCCGTTAACTTTCATAAAATGGAACAAAGGATGATTTAAATTTTGTTACATTTCTTGAAATGTATCTTTCCTATGAAACCCAGCTCCGGTAGGGATTACACAGACCATATCATAGCTCTTTGAATCACATCTTTTAGGGACAATATCAGATTTGATGGTAGCGGTAGGCAGAGCTGAGATTGGAATGGATACATTTCCTAGAAACTCATTTACGGCGTGGAATTGGTCATTATGCACAACATTAAATGCATGCATTTGGAAGGAGGAGTTGTTTTCCATTGCCAGGAAACTTTACAACTAATAAAACAGTTATTTTACTATTCTGCAGCATCTTTACGACACCCTATTGTTGTCAGTGAAGATATCAAGAATATTTGAAAAAGCACTATTCATTTGTTATGCATCAAACATGCTTGCTGTTCACACAATTTCTTATACAAACATGTTCTGTTTTTTTTTCTTTTAAAATGTAATCATTATTGCACAACAGACAATTTTCAAGTAAGCTAGATTATTCCCCCAACTTAAACAAAAGTCTGACAAGTGCTCAACAATATACACCTGCTCAGGAGCAGTACCCACTCTGTCCCAGCTCAGACACGTCATTTAAGTTCTACGTACAATCCAGACACGCCATGACAGTTCTATGTACAATCCAGACACGCCACTACAGTTCTACATACAATCCAAGGTACACGCCCACAAGATGGGAGCCAGTTTTCCAGCCTATTGTTAGATAATTCCAAATCTAATAGTGCATGGATTTTCACATAATATTCAATGACGGAGTTAAAGACTGAAGCCCTCAATAATGATGACCTGTGTGCTTAGTCAGTGTAATAGTCAAATTCATTACCAGCTTGGCATGGTGTAGGTAAACCTAGGAGACACAGCTCCACATCTCTATAAAGGCATTTCCAGAGAGTAGTTTAACTGAGGACGGAAGACGACCCACTTTTGAGTGGCAGTGTCACCATCGCGTGGAATGAAAGGAAAAAGGAGGCAAACTGAAGACCAGCGTTCCATTCTCTGCTGCTTGATGTCTACGCAACTGTCTCAGACCTCTGCTGACACAGCTAGTCAGTGTTCCCGCCAGGCCCTTCCCACCGTGATGGATTACAACCTCTCATCCCCAAGCTAAGGCATCCCTTTCTCTCTTAAGTTTCTTTTGTCTAAGAAACAGGCAAAACCTCTAATTCAACAGGCTACATCACTATCACCACCAAATGAAGATATGAACTGCATACAACTGGCATATATTGTGAACCCAAACTCTGGGACAGGCAAATCTTGTCTCAACTCTAGAAACAGACTGTGGTTTTACTCATTGATAAAGAAACTTAAGAACATGCAATAAACCTGTCGAAAACCACCATTACCAACATATTTGGGAAATGCATGTTCAAGCCTCCTATCACCAGCATCAAAAGCTTCTGGTTGGGTAAGGTCCCGAGCTTGCCTGTAATCACGGCTTTAGTCCAGGCTCGTGGTTGCTCCTTAAGAAGCAATGCATGTTATATGTGTGCTTTGGTGAGAACATGGGAGCCCCAGATACTTGCTATGTGTTCTTTTTGCTCATTCANATATTTGGGAAATGCATGTTCAAGCCTCCTATCACCAGCATCAAAAGCTTCTGGTTGGGTAAGGTCCCGAGCTTGCCTGTAATCACGGCTTTAGTCCAGGCTCGTGGTTGCTCCTTAAGAAGCAATGCATGTTATATGTGTGCTTTGGTGAGAACATGGGAGCCCCAGATACTTGCTATGTGTTCTTTTTGCTCATTCAAGACATCTGGTTATCCACACGCCTCTCGAGTCTTTCTCCTCCAATGGAAATGAAATGGTTTGCATCTTCTCTAGTATCCAGGCAAAACATTTGTAAGGCCTTTTCTCCCCACCCCCCACTTAAACGTCAAAACACACTTTGAAATCGCCATAGCATGTGTGTTAGAATGAACCAAAAGGAACACCCCACCTTCCCTTTCACTAAAGTTTGGATTGATGCCACGTTTGCTTATCCTACAGTGAGTCAGAGAGAAGTAGCTTTAGTGTATGTTGGTGCTTCTGTGTGCACGCATGCACGTGTGTACCATGTGGGCAAGCAAAGAGCCACTGGGTGTTCTCGGCCTCTTCACTCATTCTTGAAAACAAAGCAAAACAAAAGTAAAAAACCAACCAACAAACAAAACAAAACAAAACAAAACAACAACAACAACAACAAATACAGCCCCAAATCCCAAAACAACAGTAGTCTATTTACTGAAAATAATACAAATTTTCCTAAAAGAAGATAAAATAAATTTTGAAGTAGTTGCATATAGAAATGTATTAATATTTCTCAACCAATAGATATTGAACTGTAGAATATACACATCTGTTTATTCATAAACATACACACACACACACATGTACACACACACACACACACACACACACACACACACACACACACACTGTGGGATCCTTGCTGGCCTCAACTGTTCCTATCTTTGTCCCCAGGTGGTAGCATCAAAGATGCATGCCATTTCAACTGGCTAGTGATGCCCTTTTTATTAGTCTTAATTTAATTAACCATGCGCTTGCCAACATACACACAAATTAATTATTCAATTTCTACAAATCCTTCAGATTTATATTAAGCCCATTTAACCTACACATGCACTTAGCTTAAATGCATCTCAGGATTCCAGCAATCCTGTATTTATTTATTTTTCCCTTGGACCAATCAACTCAGTGTTTCAGTACAGTGCTTTGCATGTTTCTTGGTATCACATGGAAGCCTTTTCCTTGCTAGGGATTATTTTGAAGCTAAAACCTTGAGTTGTCCTTATTTCCAGGAAAGTGTAAACTATCACTGAACAACCAGGTCACAGGGAAAGAGATACAAAGAACCTGATGGTGCCAACCTCCTCTAGGGTATGCTACTGGGGGCCTTAGGGTGTGTTACTAAAGGCAGATGACAGGACATTTGGTCCCATGGGATTTGTAGCTGTCAAGAGCAAAGGAGAAGAGGGGTGAGGAAGAAAGTCCTCTTTATCATAGGAATAGCTATGAAGCAAGCAGACCTAGCTTATCTGACTTTATCACTGGGCAGAAAGTCTCCTTCAACTTACTCACAGGGAGATAGAGGGTGAGTTTAACTTCTAAATGAGTTCCCCAGCAGCAGATTCCCCCTTGGGCTACCCTGGATAAAGAGTGAGCTCTGGTTTTATGTGGAGATCTTTCAACCATTTAGACTTGACCTTCGTACAGGGAGATAAGAATGGGTCAATTCCCAGTCTTCTACATGATAACCACCAGTTGTGCCAGCACCATTTGTTGAAAAGGCTGTCCTTTCTCCACTGGATAGTTTTAGCTCCCTTGTCAAAGATCAGGTGACCATAGGTGTGTGGATTCATTTCTGGGTCTTCGATCCTAAACCAGTCTGGCGGTACCTCAGAAAACTGGACATAGTACTACCGGAAGATCCAGCGATACCTCTACTTGGCATATATCCAGAAGAGTTTCCATCTGG
The DNA here is from genome assembly GCA_902729485.2 of Mus minutoides. Lineage (NCBI taxonomy): Eukaryota > Metazoa > Chordata > Mammalia > Rodentia > Muridae > Mus > Mus minutoides. Next base: position 13,262 of record CACVCL010021558.1, read on the forward strand.
TTATAAGGACACATGTTCCACTATGTTCATAGCAGCCTTATTCATAATAGCCAGAAGCTGGAAAGAACCCACATGTCCCTCAACAGAGGAATGGATACAAAAAATTTGGTACATTTACACAATGGAGTACTACTCAGCTATTAGAAACAATGAATATANATATATGGAAGAAGATGGCCTAGTTGGCCATCATTGGGAGGAGAGGCCCCTTGGTCATACAGACTCTATATGCCCCAGAACAGGGGAAGGCCAGGGCCATTATGTGGGAGGGGGTGGGTAGGGGAGCAGGGCGGGGACGCGGGAGGGTAAGGGAAAATTTCTGGATAACATGTGAAATGTAAATGAAAAATTAAAAAAATTAAAAAAAAAAAAAGAGTGAGCTCTAAGGAGGTCCCCAAAATGTAATAACATTTTAAAGGACCTAGAAAAAGAAATGTAGCAGGGATCATCTGAATTTGAAAATGATGCTTATCTGTTTCCTCAAAATGCGAAGCTTTTCAGATTAGCCTTTAGTATTTACTGGTGGGGTCATAGGCCTTAGAATTTAGTGGTGGAATTAGTATTTAGTGTGACTCAATGCTCTATATGTGGCATGGTTCTTTCTGTCTATGTTGTGGGGTCAGTAGTTCAAGGAGCTTTGATTGATCTTGTGGACAACCAGCCTTGGAAGACAAGATGTTTTACCTTGAGACATGAAGAACTATCTTCCCAAAGCTGATTAGGCCTGAGAATATCTGTCTCACCCTGCCTTCCTCTCTCCGTCTCTCCCTCTCTCCTCCCACCTCAGTGGGTAGATTAATGTGGCAGCCACCTGCAAAGGCTTGCAGTCTTCTTATGCAGTGACTCTCCTGAGGTTCAATCCCACCACCCACATAGGACAGCGTCTGGATCTCAGTGCGCTGCTCTGTAAGGAGTAGACTGTACTAAAGCAAGGCAGGAATGCTGTTTTCAAATTCCTGATCCATGACCTGTACTTTGTGTTTTCTGTTAGTCTCCCTCTACTCAGTTCTACTTTCTCCTCCCTCTGCTCCCCTACCCACTCCTCCGCACCTCTTTCCCTCTCTACTTAAAGCCTGAGATGTTTTAACAATTTTAAAGATAAACAATAGTCATGTGTTAATTCTGCCTGCACCAGGTAAGCCTAACTGTATGCCATAAACGAGGAGCAATTCCAATGTGCCAGGCATTTTTTAAAACCACATCTTAAGTATCCACTCAGTAAATCCTCATAATAGAGTGAAACAGAGACCACTATTGCTCTTTCGTTTGTAATGAAGGAGGAACTGAAATGTGAAGACTAAGAAACATGTGTGATTATTCAGGCATGGAAGAGCAAGACCAGATCGCCATGAAGTTCCCATCACAGGGGCCACATTGTCCCAGGAGGATTCCCACATCCCCTCAGTGGCTAATGCCATTTTTAAAATGACTTTTGGATATTACATGTCTCGTGTGCTATAACTGCTGACATCCACTTCTCTCTTCAAGGTTCATTATTGCCTTCTTTTCTTGCTTACCACCCTTCTTGCCTGACTGTGCCTGGTGAAGCCCAATCCTTCCCATTATACACAAGTACAAAGAGACAAGACAAAAACATGGATACAGAAAAGATGCAGGAAAGATGGCCACAGACAGTAGGACAGTCAGGATTCAAGGGTAGAAGGAAGACAGACAACATCTGTCCCCTTCCTGCTCCTTTCTTCTGTGATGAGGTTCATGGTAGTAGCTTATCATTTGCTGACCCTGGTTATATATCCTAAATTTCATACATGCATACACACATGCATACATGCACACATGTTCACACATACATGTATACACATGCATACCTATATACAGTGAATGTATGCATTCGGTGGGCTTCTTCTGAAATGCCAGTGAGGTGCTGATACTGTGATGTTTACCTTGCCACCTTTGAGTGTCCATCAGAGTGGACAGTGCAGCTGACCCAGCCCATGTTGAACATTGCAACATGGAGAGCCAGGCCGTCATGAATATATAGAGAAAGAAAGTATTAATAGAAGACTTACAAATGGGCTCAGCATTGATACTGACCACCTTTAAACTCTGCTTGGAAGGCAGAAGAAGAAGAAGAAACTCTGTTTTAGGTCACTCTTGTCTACATACAGATTTCTGGGCTAGCTTGCGCTTTCATACTGAGAAACTTGGGCTCAAGCAACAACAAGAAGACTTATAGACAGGAAGTAAGACTCAGTAAGGAAATAACAGCAACTTTTTATGTATCGGATTCTAATGTGTGCAGAAGAATGGGATTTGACCTCTATCTAATAGTTTTTTTCAGAATATTGCTATGACCATTAACAATTATATCTAAGCTATTTGTATTAGATTCACTTCTCCCACACCTCCATGGAGGCCACAAATACACATCTTCAAACCCCACTTAGAGGTGTTAATTAAGTGTTTCAAAGGAGAATAACTGTAACAGCTGTGAAGGAAATCTCTCCGAGTTAAAATTTTTCACAAGGACCTGAGGGGAGATATTGTGAGAGTGTTACATTTATGACCCCGTTCACCTGTGTGAAGTTCAAGATTTATGGTAGCAGAAACAAATATAGATGATTGGCATTAAAAAAAAAAGTCAGCATGAGGGAAGCTCCAAGAACAAAGAAACTGTCTTGTTTTCTGATCTAGGGGGTGAGAGATGGTCAAAATATATAAGGTCGAGATATGCTGAGCTGTGCTGCCACATTCCTGCACATACAAACATACAATGCATGTCACTGTTTCGGTACATGTTGCAGGGTGACTACACTAAATGTTGTCAAGGGTCCTCTTCCTCAGTTGATCACCATCTTAATCTTGGAGGCAGGGTCTCTCACTGAACATGGTGGTCATGAGTTGGCCTAGACTTCCAGGCCCAGAAACTCTATAAAGATGCTCCTGTCTTCTCTTATCCAGCACTGGGATTATAGGTATGTGCCACAGGTATGGCTTTTATAATATGGTCTCTTGAGATGGGACTCTATATACCTGTGCTTGGATGGCACTTTCCTGACCAAGCAACATTAATTTTTTTTTGTATTATAAAATGTGATATTCTCATTATAGTAGCACTGATGGAGAAAAATTCTCAAAGATGGGAGAGAGAGTTAGCTCGAGGGTATTAGTTTCTCACACATTCTCTTGTTCACTCACAGATGCACATACATGGAGACAGAAATTTCCAGGAATGATAAATAGGCTACTATAATTCATATGGCCAATGGAAGAGTTGAATTGATACACATATCTCTGTGAAGTAGGCACATCAGAGGCAGGAGAAAGCACTTCTGTTGGCAGCAGTATCCTAGCAAGGGTACTAGGCATCCACAGGAATTCTTGAACATCTACATGGCACACAAGAAACAGCTAAAACTGGAGTTTTGGAGAAGACAGGGTTTGACCATGGATGACACTATCTGTGTAGTCTAGAACTTTACTGCCTAGGCCAGCTTTCCAGGGGCATATGTACAAACTATGCAAGGTGTCCATAGACTGTGAAAGGGCCCCCTATCTGAAATATGAGGACATTTCTTATAGCAGATGGGTATCATCTATCAGTAAGATGGTGGCAATCATGAATGATCATCTTGAGATGAGGTAACCAGGAAGGAAGCAACATGAAAGCTCTCATTTTAGTTCATGCTGAAGATGCGTAATGTGGGCTTGAAACCATCATGGCGGTGAGGATGTGGTGAACTGAACGAATTCTCACCAAATGGTGGCTTTGAGATCTCCATGATGGAGGAAAGGGATGTATTGTGAGAAAAGAAAAGATAAAGGATGTATCTTGGCTAGTTGTCACCTTGTTGTTGGATAGACTCTTTTGAGAAGAGAAACTTCAATTGAGAAAATGCTCCCACCACTTTGGCCTGCAGGCAAGCCTGTTGGGCATTTCCTTTAGTCTTGATTGATGGGAGAAGCCCCAACCTGCTGTGAGTAGGGCTAGCTCTGGGAAGGTGGCCCTGAATTGAGTAAGAATGCAGGCCAAGTGAACCATGAGGGGTAAGCCAGTTAGCAGCATTACTCTGTGGCCTCTCCAGATCCTGACTCCAGGATCCTATTTTGAGTTTCTTCCCTGACTTCCCTCAATGATGAAGCAGACCTGAGAGTTGTTAAGATAAAGTAAACCCTTTCTTCCCCAAGCTGCTTTGTTCGTGGTGTCTTGCCACAGTAGGAATCATCACTATGATAGTCTGGTGATTGAGTTTTGAAGAGGTTCAGATGGGATGAGGTCACCCACTGGCTCACAGTGTAAGAGGAGGAAGCTGAGAAAGACAACAAATTGATCTTTGGGTATGGTGAGTCTAGACAGCATGCCTGACAGAGGCATGATAGAATAAGATGTGAGTAACAGGGACTTAGAAAGCCTTGTCCTCGGTCTCCGAAGGATCTCCATCTGCCGCTGTGGTGAATGCACACAGAACTCTGCTGCATCTCTGTAGTGTTGAAGAAATTGCTAGATGTCTTGGAAATGTTTTCCTGATTTCCTTTTATGTTCTTTTAAGAACATGTCCCACGAGACAGAGTTCTAGGCACAGAATTACAACCACAGCCCAGCAAAACTCAGAGCCACCTCTCCCAATGGCTTTTGACTCAAGGAAAATGCTTAAGCATTAACAACAAGAAAACAACAGGAATTGCAATGGGAAAGCTATGATCAAAGATTAACACATGAGCAACTCTTTCCATGCCTGGGGTCTGCAAAGACCTTGCTGAAATAATCATCTCACCTAAATCTAAAGGACCTGTAAAAGGAAAAGGAAAATTAGCAACGGAGAATGCCTGAGTTCCTGTGGTCCATGGACCCACATCACTGGTGCACCAGTCTCTGAGGCAGACCTAGCACAATACAGTCTTATAGGCTTCCATACTTTGATCCTGAAATCTACGCTTATCTATAAGTAACCAAAAGCTGCATGATAAGGTTCAAGCTGCTGTGAGAGAAAAATGGAAGGAACAGAGTTGTTGGGCAAGGGAGTAGAGATGGAAGAGTTGAGCTGACACAGGGAGGATTGAGGTTGCTTCTCACACTGTCAGACAAGCATTGCAAGGGTGAGTTCTTTGAGTTTCCACTGTTCTTAAGGGGGAAGTCATCACAGTTGATGGACAGTTTGAATCAACAGTTCACAGATACTACAGCTATGAATGTTGTGACAGGTACTTAAGCTGTGGGTAGAGAGTGTGCCAGCAAAAATCAATAAGCCAGTCTCAAGGTGGAGATCACATAGGCATACCAACCAGATACGCGGCAAAGACCAAGACAGAGAGGGAGGAAGGGGCTTTCACAGTTCTCAACCAACTTCATCTATTCACGGGACCATACATTCCTGTTTGCTATTGTACATCATTTTAGTTTTGGGAATTTGTTCCCCACCAATCTTTGCACACAGACAAGTCATCATTAACCCTTTACATCCTAGCACAAGGTTGCCTAATCAGGAAATGGCTTATCTGTATATAGTGCACAATTAATGTTCAAGCTTTCTTAACAGGTCCACTCTACACAGCACTCTTCCTTTCTTCCCATCTTGTTCTTCACCACATGCTGTTTGGACATGATGAATGTGATGACCGGACCTGAACACCTCCCTTCTTTCTGCTGCTTCTCTTGCTTGAATTCTTGATGAATCCTGAAAACTTCCTCAAGGGAATAAGAAATTCTTAAACTATAGTGAAGCTGAGTCTGCTTTGAGTTTTGAGTGGGAAGTAATGACATTAGGTCCTGGACAGATAACCTCACAGGGTAAAGACAGTGAGGACAGTGCCCTGGACCTGATCCTCCCAGGACTCATCCATCACCAATGGATAAGGGAGGCTAACAGCACAATACAGACAGTGCCCTCCTCCTTCCTCGGTGACCAAGCATGCAGCAGAGAGCTTTACTTGAAATGTCTAGAACAGACTTGCTCACACTGAGCTCAGAACACACGTGCTGTTCCAAGTGATTGCAAACTAGTTTTGTTACTTAGACATAAAATGTAGGGAATGAACCACCTTCATTTTATACTGATCACACACACAACTTTCAATTGAAGTTATAGCTCAACTTAGGCGGCTCCTGAAGGACCACTGTGTGCAAAACTGCTTCTAAAGCTGACTTGGATGAGATGATAAAAATATGTGCTTTGCTGTACTAGAGCACACTGTACCACAGAGCTTGGGAAGTAGAAGCAGGCAGGTCATTCTGAGTTCAAAGCCAGCCTAGTCTACATAGTCAGCTGCAGGCCAGCCTAGTCTACATAGTCAGCTGCAGGCCAGCTAGTGCTATATAGTAAAACCGGCTCAGGTATTTTTTTTAAGTGCGTGCATTGTATCTTCAAGGAACTGTCTTGGAGGAAGGTAGGCAGCCACGCACACTGTCAGCTGAAGAGCAAGCACACTCACAAGCAAGGAACAAGAAGACAGTGCAATCACATTTTACAACCCAGAGGATGTCTTGGAACTGAGCAAGGAAGACCAAGGGAGCATCTTTCCTTGCAAAGCAAAGCAGCCAGGACTAAGGCTTGTGTGTTCCCCAGTGTAATGGACTGGCTAGGCTGCAGAGAGCAGTGGGCGAGGCTGTGTGCAAACAGCAGCTGGGACACCACTGCCTCTGCATTCTCCCATCTGCTTCAGTATCTTTGGATTCCCAAGCTCTGGTTCATGTGTGGCTGCTTGCATTTGAACTTTTCCAGACCAAATTTTTCTGTGATTCATTCACTTTGCGACTGGAATCAATGCCATTTCTCTTTAAGGTGATATGAGCATTTATGGATGTGTTATATTTTCCTGTTTCTTTTAATGTGTGAGCATTGGTGCTGCTTCCACGCTTTTGGCTTCTATCGCTGATCTGTTCTGCTATCGTGAATATACTGAAGGTTGCTGTGAGTGTTACTACGCGTGCTTCTGAACGGGAATATGCTCTCCTACAATAACTTTACATTTAACATGTTGCAGAGCTGACAAACTCCCTCCAAAGTGGGTGTACCATTTTACCACAATCCCACCAGCACTGGGGTTCAAATCTCTTTTGCCCCCAGCAATACACGCTGTTCTCTAACTTTTTGGTCTTTAGGCTTGTGGAAAACATGATGGAGTGTCCTCTTACTTTTCATTAGCCTTTCCTTAATTATTAAAGTTTTGAGCATGTGTGTGTGTGTGTGTGTGTGTGTGTGTAAGTACAGGTTAGCTGGGTTCTCCAGCCTTCATAAGGGTCTGTCTCCATTATTATTGGGTTATAAGAACACTTTATCCTGAGAAGTGCTTATGCTTTTTGGGGGGGGGGGGTCTTTACAGTGACTCGCAGGAAACATAACAATTTGGGTTATGACACAGTTACACGGGTCAGTGTTCATTTGTGTCTTTCCCGTTGGTGTCAGATATAAAATCTTTGCCCAATCCCAGGTTGCAGCGATGTGCTCCCCTGTACAGAAAGATGCTTGTGGCATTAGCACTTTAGCTCTATGATCTGTCCCAGGCAGCCTGTCTGCCTGGTGTGAGGTCTTCATTCCTCCTGTGTGCACGGTCTCCTGCTTTCCCAGGACTCATGGTTTCAAAGTGTCTTCTTTCCCCATTGGACAGTTTTGGATCCTCTCGAGAACAGCTGACTGATCATAACTGATGGGTTATTTCTGGACTGTCTCTTATTCTCCATTAGTTTGTATATCTAGTCTCAAGCTGGTGCCACACTGTCTTGACTTGCTGTGGCTTTGTAGCAGTTTTGGAATTGTGACGTCTTGCTCCTTTGTTTTTTTTTTCCCTTTTATAATTGTCCTGCCTAGTGTGGACTGTTTACACTTAAATATCTATCTTAAGCTCAGATCATCAATTTCTACAGAACAAACAAACCAACACACCAGCTGCATCCTTAAGAGAGATTGCACTTGTTCTGTGGGTCGCTCCAGCGACCACTGCCCTCTATGCAGCAGGCAGCCATTCAATCCATGAATTAAGAGTGCTTTTGTTGTTTAGGATTTCCTTAACTTCTTCAACAGTATTTTCTTGTTTTACAGGTACAAAATTTGTGTTTCCTTGATTGAAAGTTTTTATAAGTAGTTTGCTATATTGGATGCCATTTGTATATGCGGTGCTTCCTTAAATTGACTTGTGATTGTTTAATGCTGGTTACAGAAATGTGTCTTCTGTCATTGGTCATATACCCAGTAAGGTTAGATACTCATTTTTAGTTTGTGTGTGTGTGTGTGTGTGTGTGTGTGTGTGTGTGTGTGTGTAGGTGTATGTATGTATGTATGTATGTATGTATGTATATGTGTGTGTGTATAATTGTCTGTATGTGTGTACGCATGTGTGTGAGATCATGCTGGGAATAGACTTTTTCCTTTCCTTACTTTCTAATCTCAATCCCCTTTTGTTTCCTTCTAAAGCGCCCTTGCTAGTAGCTCCGGAGTCTGTGAGCAGCCCTGGTGAGAGAAGTCCGTCTGTGAGCAGCCCTGGTGAGAGAAGTCCGTCTGTGAGCAGCCCTGGTGAGAGAAGTCCATCTGTGAGCAGCCCTGGTGAGAGTAGTCCTGTCAAATTCTGGTCTTAGAAGTGAAGACTCACCAGGAAAAAATGTCATTTTTAAAGAACGTCTTTTTAAAAATATAAATGGGTTAGGTCTTACCATGTTTTACTATTCTTTGAAGGTGACAGTAAGCCTTTTGTGTCTTTTTACATTAACCCAGTCTACTGAATTAATTGATTTTTATAAGTTGAACCAATAGTACAGTCTGGGTAAATCTGGTGAATAGACCTTTTCAAATTTCTCTACATTTGATTTACTAGCACATTGTTCCATACCTGTCTTCTCATTGACTTCTGTCAGCATCCTAGAATGCCGTCCTTGTGTCTGGGATGCTGTGACAGGGCACTCAGAGGGCTTGGTGCCCTCCTCTCCAACTGTGATGCTCCGGTGTGGAGGCATTTTTTCCCCCAACTGACAGAAACAAAACTCATGGCATGGAAACCAGTTGGATGTCAAGAATGGAAAACAGGGAAGAAGTCAGGATGAGTTTTGGAATGTGTCAAGCATATTGAGAAACGAGGACACATTGAGACAAAGTCTCTCATTTGCATACATCCAATGCTTGCTCAAGGAGGATGTCACATCCAGAAAGATTATGTAAATTTCCACAGACACACAAATGTGCCCTACTATCTTCGGTAAGAGCTAAAATCAATTATTTTAATGAATTGGTTTAAACTTTGAGAATGTTGATTCAGACATTTGTGTTGCTTCTGTTTGAGTACGCACGTACTCATTGCAGATCCACCTGTCCAGGCCACAGGCATCATTTTACACCTGCAGCCATTGCCGGGTGGCTTCCCAACCTTCCCAGGCTGTGTGCTGTTTTTCTGTTTCACAGCCACTATGTAAGGATAACCTCCCTCTCCCCACCGTGCCATTCTCTGCAAGCTGTGCTCTGGTGCGGCTCACAGACGAGGCTCACACAAGCACTAGCCCTTCCCAGTTCCTTCCTCACTTAGCAGGTCAAGCTCGGAAACAGAGAAGCAGGAGCATTTTTCAGGTGCCAGCCTTCACCCTTGTTGATGTCCAGTGACATTGTATATGGAGAGTGGGGTGACACATTAGTGCCTAACCTGCTCTCTCCTCCACACACACATGATATTCAGAAATCCTTCCCCCGAGCATCCTCCTTTTGGGAACCATCTGAGCACTCACCACGTTATCTCCTCCTAGCCTTTACTTGGAAACCTCCTCTGGTAAAGACCAGTGCAGTATTTAACCCATGCTCAGTGTAGTTAATAAAATGACCTTCAGTTAGCATTTTCTAAAAGGAAGTATCTCTATGGAGACCACAGAGCCTAGCTACAAAGATCTACACGGGAGCATTCTATTCCAAGAGAGTGTGATCTTTATTTACAGGGGTCAATTTCAATGACACCTGCTCTAAGCAGACAGCACTCCTAGACACTGCAGGCATGTTGTCCTGTGCCTTCCTTTATGTCACGAGGATCCCTCCTGTCTCTGGATTCATTTCCTCACTGGGCATGCTTATAATGGGGTTATGAGAGCCAGCGGTCATAGCAAGTGTGCAAAGGGTCAGAAAGAATTGGCTGAATGGGCAGCCAGGACAGCATCATTCCCATGTCCTATGGAGGGAGCATCCAACAGACCAATGTGTCTGTAAGAACACACTTATGGTAATGTACAGGGAAGGAAAGGAAAGATCTATTTGTGGGCATGTTATCTTCCTCAATGCAGCCCACCTGCACATGAGTCTAGAATTTAAGAAGTTGGCAGAGTTATTTCTTTAGTGTTCTTGGCCATTTTTAGCAATAAATGTGCCTCATGGCACAGTTTGGAGCTGTGGTTTTAATCCCAGCGCCTCTGTGTGCAGACTGGAAGATGGTGAGTTGCTTACTTATCTGTTTTCTCTAAGCATCAGCAAACCCAAAACCACACTCTCCATTGTGTGGGAAGGAAGCTGTAGGCTGGGAGAGTGTGAGTTTTTATGGAGGATGGAGTAGCAGACGGGACGTTTGGACTCACCACCCGGCAGACGTGATATATCTTTTCTGCAGTTCCTAATTACTAACTGTATTCCTGGACAAGCCCCAACATTATTTATTCTGGTTTTATGTTCTTTAAATGGCCTTCGGGGAAGCAAAGCCCCCTTACATGTGAGTCTCTACGGATGGTAGTATTCAGATTTTAAAAGGCCCTTGGTGAGGCAGATGGCAAAACGTAAAGTTGTTCTGACTTTAAATTGAACCAACTCCAACACTGGCTACATGTCAGGTTTTGAAAGTTCTAAATTCATTTCTGTTTCATTTCCTTCAGAGCGGCTTCCCTTTAAAACTTTGCTAAATGATTAATTTGATTCACCGAGTGGGCGACGTCCTAAATCTTTTTATCTGCCTCCTCCCTATGATGGAGCAAGGCTGGAACAATAGGCAAAGCACTGCCTGGTTTAGGCTGTGGAGGGTGCTTACAGGAAGGGCCTCTGTTTCACACTGCTGTGGGCACCTTGGTGTAGAGTGCTCAATCTTGACGTGACACTTCTTCCAGATAGAGACAATTTTTTTCCAAAGTGATATATGTAATATGTAATGGATATCTTTAATTTTTAAAGTTTATATTAGAATCCATCACTTAACTTATTACGGCTTTGTGTGTGTGTGTGGACAACCTCAATGACTCCTGTCCTCTCTTCCATTAAAGTGACTCAACTGAATTTTTTATGGATGTGTCTGGAAATTGACTTCCAGGAGACTTCCCTTTGTCTGGAGGAGAAAGAGTGCTGTCTTAAAGGCAAGGTGACTGTGGAAAAAAAATAGTCTTGACGGTTTTCTAGCATCCGGTTTTCTAGCATCCTTTAATTCACCCCTATCTGTCCGGTTTGCTTGCTTCTACTCTGCTTCAAGGTCACCTCTTCCTTGTCAGGACAGCTCTGGGCCTTTTGCTTATCAGAGCTTCTGCCAGTGTCAACAATGTGAGGAAGACCGGAGCTGAGCAAATAGAAAACTTGGATTTACTGGGTGTTGCAAAGCAGTGTGGCTGAGTTTCAGATGCTGACAGCTTCCATGCACACCCCCACTTAGCACCTCCCTGCATGTTGGAAGGGCACCTTGGAAGACCCTGCTCTGTATGGGGTGGCCATGCGCTTCCACTGGTCCTCATTGTCTTTTTCAACAGAACAAAAGCTGGTGGCAGGGGGTAGGGGTGGCTTATAAGACATAAGAGAAATCATCCTATCCTACCTAATAGACACAACCCCAGTGAGTCTGGAGTGGGGCCCGAGCACAGAATCTGAGTGTAACGATCAGAAGGGCCCCCAAACAGGAAATGGCATGTGGTGGCTAATACTGATTGTCAACCTGACAGGACCTACAGTCAGTTCCCAGTGGAAACCTCTGTGAGGGAGTTTCTAGATTGGGGTAAGTGGCAAATAAGAAGATCCACCCTAATGTGGGTGATCCCAACCCTGTGAGTTGAATAAAAAGGGAAACGCCACCTGAGTGGCTGCCATTCATCTGTCTGTGTCCATGACTGGATTTAACCTGTCCAGCTATCTCACATTTCCGATGCCACACCTTCCCAACCACTAGAATCCTAGAACCCTAGGACCATAACCCCAAACAGCCTTTCCTTAATTTTGTCACAGCAATGAGAAAAATATCTGGTGCACGACTACAGCTGATGGACTTTAATGAAGTTGGGTCATTCACATGAACCAACCCAGAGTTGGTCTAATATCACACAGTTAACAAAGGTGGGAAAGTTTCACACCCAGATTTAGACTATGAAGTCCTTCCTAAATAGTCTTTCTCTTCTTTAGTCCTCACCAAATCCCTCTGAATTAGACTCTATCCTAAGCCCATCTTATCTGCAAAGAGCCAATGCCCAGAGCCTGTCCCAGTGGACCAGAGGGCATGCATCACCTACAGGAACTTCCACGGTGTCACAGTGACCGAGTCACTCACATTACTTAAACTTCTCCCTAGAGGTCATGACCCTATGTTCATTTAAAGCATGCAGGGGTCTAACTGCACATGCCTCTTCTTTCTGGTCTCTTCTGCTTAAGGATGGAGCACTATTTCCTGAGACTTTAACACCACAGCGCCCTTCTTGGCAGGCATCTAGCTGCAGGCCTACACTTTCTCATGGAGGGTGGGGGTCTCTGAGGCCTGTTAGAATCAGAAAAAGATTTGTACCAAGTTTAGCTTAGATTCTCTACAAATAGGAAGAAAAGAAAACAGCATGAATACATACAGGCTGCATATGTAGCATCATGTGACATCTCACTTTTTTACATTTTAAGGGGGTGGGGGGAGTGGTATTCCCATCCTACAAAAACAGCCTAATTTTGGCTTGGGCTGTGCTCACTTTAAGTCCTCTGATCTCCCCCTAGTGTTCTCGGCTTAGAACTGCACTTCCCCACTTCAAATGAGGCTCCTGAAAAGCACTTCTTCATCCAGTAGGAGCCCCAACCCACTGAGCTAGTGGTTCTCGACCTTCATAAGCTGTGACCCTTTGATACAGTTCTTCATGTTGTGGTGATCCAACCATAAAAGTATTTTCATTGCTACTTCATAAATGTAATTTTGCTATTGCTATGAATAATAATGTAAACATCTGTGTTTTCTCATGGTCTTAGGCAACCCCGGTGAAAGGGTCATTGGATCTCCAAAGAGTCAAGACCCACAGCCTGCACGCCCACAGTGTGCACTAAACACACACTGCCTTGAGCACCGTGACATATTAGCCTACCTGCTAGGAACAAAACACGTGTGGGTTCTTTTTCTTTTGGCGACTCCGGTCCCTGCTGGTAGCACAGGAACCACCTGTCAGGCAGGGATGTCAGGCTCCTCTGCTCCCCTGCAGTCTAGACCTCTCACTGAGCCCAGGGTCCTCACTCAGGACGGTGCTTATCCTGCTGTTTTTGCTGAGAATCCCAGGATTGACCAGAAGAGCAGGAAGAAAGCACTCAGGGGTGGACACAAAAGGAAGGAGAAAGTTCCTTCCTAGTCACCATTTTTATGGCTGGTGTGTGAGAGGTGCTTAGCCTGCTTTATGAGGAGTAAGGAGGCAAGAAAAACATGGCAGTGGATGGCTGGGATCATGGACTGGGTCCTTTCAATGCTCCCTGCTGAAAGAAAAGAATTACACTCTTTACTGGTTTGGAGCACAGGAATGCAGTGTTGAAACATTGTTTGCTTACAGAGTGGGCCAATGGAACCAGAGACATATCAGTGTCATTCGGGAGCCCATAGAGAAGCTGGGGACATTGTGAAGACTCCTGTGAGAAGGTGTGGGGTGACAACAAGGAGAGGGAAAGGAGTGGCTTAACTTTAGATGGGAGGGAGCACCCCATGAGAGGTGGGAGGGAGCACCCCAGATGGTCTGGGGAAGATGTGTATGATGGATGTGTGGGTGAGGGAGCACACCCTGGAACCACCTCACCAGCTGTGTGGGAATAAAGAGGAGGAGGTCAGAAGTCAACCCAAGTGGGCGGGGTTAGTGCCACTAACAGGCATACGAGTCCTTTGGTAAATACAGGGTTGTGTATGAACACTGCTGCAGAAGGCTTTTCCGTCTATATGGTCTCCATAAAAATAAAAATAAAGCTCCATGGGGGAAAAAAAAAGAAACAAGAACCCTCTAAGCCAACCCCAGAATCTAAAACCAGAGTTCCCAGGAATCTGAAAAACTGAAATTGATAACTACCCATCACCAGAGTCACCCCATCACCAGAGTCACCCCATCACCAGAGTCACCCCATCACCAGAGTCACCCCATCACCAGAGTCACCCCATCACCAAAGTCACCCTGAGTTCAGCAGGGAAGAGATCTCTCCACTGGCTGACATTCAGGATGGCTGCTTATAAGACAGCCCTTAGCCCTTCTGAGATTCTGGGAAAGGAAGCATTTGTAGAAACATTCCTGGGGAGAGGCAGATGAGGAAGGCAGGCCAGGAGACACAGAACAGTCAGTAGTAAAAATCCCCTGCGCCTTTGCATTACTGACTGTCTCTGAAGACGTTGAAACCATGGAGATCAGTCTCCACAAAGTTTCAGACACAATGCAGGTGTATTATGTTTTTTTTTTTCTGATAAATTCTTATATCAGCCCTCTGCACTATAAAGTACTACTAGCTGGAGGAGATTTTGTTGTTATTATCAAACAGATGTTTTTTAGATAGACCAAGGTAAATTACTAGGACAATTCCTTTGAAAACGAAGTCATTATATTCTTGACATTCATAGCTAAATTTAGCTCCCAAGAGTAATTCTTATAAAGAATTTCATATTAAGGCTATGACCCAGTCTTTTAAAAAAGGAGATGTCTGTGATAAACTAATAAAATACATAGAACCTTTGTTTGAAATTAAAACTCATTACTATAACCAGACATGGATGTTTTGACTGTAACGAAATCTACAGGCAGCTCTTGGAAAAGAGAAATGCATGCATTTCCAAAATGGTGTCACCCTCTGGGGACATAGAGTGTCAACCAATCTGATACCCATCCATATGGGCATGAAACAAATCAGCTATACAATTGGTAAACAACCAATCCATGCATCTTAGATGTCAACCTATCCACCCAATAGATAACCTATCCAACCAATCAATCCATCTACCTGGATGTCATTCAAACAAACCACTCACCTGGTTGTCAACTAACCTCTTCGTCTATTTTTTTTAAAGATTTATTTATTTATTATATGTAAGTACACTGTAGCTGTCTTCAGACACTCCAGAAGAGGGCATCAGATTTCGTTACGGATGGTTGTGAGCCACCATGTGGTTGCTGGGATTGAACTCAGGACCTTTGGAAGAGCAGTCAGTGCTCTTAACCACTGAGCCATCTCTCCAGCCCCTCTTTGTCTATTTAGACGTCAACCAATCCATCTCTTCCCCCATATTGTTTGGGACATTTTTGCCATAATTTGTCTTCCAGATATCCCACATCTTTCTCAAAAGGGAGCCGAAAAGTCCGTTTTTTGGTATAGGGACATTTGTTCATCAAAACATTATATCATCCTTACAAGGAAGAAATACTAAGGAATATACTGAGTATCTGCTGTACTGTTCTGCAATCAGTTCTGATTAACAAAAGAATAGTAGTTTTCTATCATCCCTGGCTTAACAACTAGAAGGTCCCTCAAGCACATATGGCAACAGGCATTTAGAAGTTTCTTTTGCTAGAAATCTTTGACTCCCTGCTTTGGCCTTCAGGAAACCAAAAGTAGGGTAGAAGCCAGACATCTCTGTCCTTATTTGTGACTGTCTGTCTCCTTTATTTTACTTGAAGGCACAGAGATCAGACATTGACCTAAATCTTTACTTTTTGTGGATTAAAAAAAAAAAGGTAAAACTTCACAAGACAGAATGCTCTCCTGGATGTCAGGAAGGCTGCACTCTGGAGCAGAAGCAATTATTTGCTGAGGGAAACTTTCACCCTTAAGCAACCATGGCTTCTGAGAACCACCTTACAGAAACAAAGCTGAGGCAGTGTCCAAGGAGACCACATGGAGACCAGCTGCTGAGTGATACAGTGCTCTTACATCCTCCCTGTCCTCTCTTCAAAGCTAAAGCTCATGCCAGGATCTCTAAGATGGACTTGGCGTACTGGACAGGCAGCAGAACCTGAAGAGGTAGCTGGAGCTCAGACACTTGCCCTAATGGGGCAGAACTGCACACTGACTGGCTGTGTTCCTTTTCTTTGTCGTGATGACAGTTATCAAACTGAAAGGTTTAGATAAACATGATTCACTGACAAATGAGCCACCCAGATGAACTCAGAAAAAAAATAAATTAACAAAGCCACCTGAAGAAGGCTAATCCCACCACTTACAAGCAAAGAATAGGCAACTTCCATTTAAATTATAGCACAATGACCAAGCCAAACCTGAAAGTTAGCATCCGATAATTCAAATATATGATAATGAGAAGATTCAACAGAAAGAACTTGTCAAAACAAGAAAGCAGTTCTCACCTCGAAGGAAGTAATAGATGGTTTATTCTGGAGTCAAATATGAGCGACTGTGCCTGAGAAAAGACTCAGATTTTCCTCCAAGTGCCACTCTCCACTTTGGAGATAGTTATAGGAGACTTTTAGTTACATATCCAAGAAAGAAATTAACCAAAGCATTTACGGAATAAGTGGTGGGGGCTGAGGGGCAGCAAAGCACAGAAACATTGAGGACATGCCTCCTACAGACCTCAGACGTTACCCAACGACATTCTCGACTTTTGGATTGGTAAGAGTGAAAGGTGTGCTAAGAACATATCTTAAGGTCTCACTGGTCCTAGGGATGTTAGGCCAGATATAGTTATGTACAGCTAGTTGGTGGCTTTCAAAGGGAATAAACATAATCCAAGACACTTTAATTCTTGTTTATAACATTTTAACTCACTATTTCCCCCCAAGTTTAGCCATTTAGCTTTGCAGAATCTTCATTTTAAAAAAATGTATATCACAAGTATTTTGCCTGCATGTGTGTTTATGTTCCACATGTGTGCCTCTTGCCCTGGCAAGAAAAGGGTGTTGGATTCCATGAGAACTACAGTTAAAGATGGTTGTGAGCTACCGTGTGTATGCTGGCAATCAAGCCCCGGTCCTCTGCAAGAGCAGCTAGTGCTCCTTATGGCTAAGCCTTCTCTCAAGCCCCATGGACCTGCAGAATGTTTAAGACAGGTACAGTTTTTCTATCTCTTTTATGTTTCCTCTGGGAACTCTAGTTCACCAAGCTGTCATCGGACATTTAATGGTCGACCAGCACATTCTGGACGAAGCCCATTAATTTTTGCCACTATTGATTCAATTTAGAAGGAACTGTGGCAACTTTCAGAGCACACTGTCAAGGAATCCAGCACAGGGGTGGAGCCCCTTTTGGAGAAGTGATTTAAGAACTCATAGGTTGGTTACAGCATTTAGGCTGACATAAATAGGACCAGGATCTTCCTGAGGAGCAACACTGACAGGTGCACCCCAACCCCCACCCTTCACAGAGTTATAGCACATCTAACTCTTGACTGCATCTTCAGCAAGGTGGATGTCTCAGCTGCTTCCATCACTTGGAGGATGTGTCTTTGTGAAACAAAGCAAGGCTCCTTAGATTATGGTTCTCAGTTGTCACTCGTCCTTGGGTGTCCCTCCCTTCATTTCTGGCCAACTTCTAGGCATCCAAGGGCTTCTTCAGTTGCTAAGGGAAGTGTGGAAAGTTCGAGGTAACATGGAATTACTTTTGAGTCCTCTCTTTAGCAAAGTTCTCCTGGGGTCGGATATGTTCTTTCTGGCTCTTCTGATCACAGCCATGTGTTGCCTTCACTCTGCTTGTAAAATGAGAGGATGAAGAGGAGGAGGGAGGAGATGGATATGAGTGAGGGGGTGGGGACAAAGGTGGAGATGCAATCATGTAGAGGGAGGGGTTGGGTCTGTCTTTTCTTATATCAACTAGAGATCCTTTATAAGGCTTGACCCTTAGGACCTACTTCTGAGCTCACCTCCAAGTTCTGCCTGCTTGGTGAGGATTAAGTTTCATGATGAATATGGAGGAAAACATGCAGCCCATAGCAGACAGAGCATTCAAGGTGATGAGTTCAAGACCTCCTTTTCCTTTTCTACTTGAGAGGCCTAAGAAAGCCTGGCTCTTGCGCCTCTTTGTTAACTGCCTGGAATCATCCTCCTACCAAGAAGCAGATACACATCAGTGCCGGCAGCAAGCCTCCTAGGCCTTCTTACTGTGGGGCAGAGTGCCAAGGACAACACTGAGGGGTTAGGACTGGCACACCATCCTGGGAAACAGGAGGGTGTGGTCAAGTCTGCAGGCCCAAGTACTGTACCCAAATTCCTTTAATCACAAGCTCTATATTCAATGCAGAAGCATTTAGGGTAATCTAGAAACTCAATACCATATAGCAAACAAATACAACTAATTGGTAATAGGAATTTTGATCACATGAATTTAAATTTTCCTTCAAAGGGAAGGAAAAAAATTCTCTTTTCCTGTTTCCTATACAGGTAATATGTTTATACAAGACAAAGGGTGTCCTGTACCCCTGAAGGGAAAAGTCATGTGTACTGTGAGAGAGCCTGGTACAAGCTCAGGTCATTTACTCGGGTCAGTCAGTGTCTACCACAAATAATAGGATGTTGTCTAGCCTGAGTTTTAGGCAGGTTCCCCCCTTTTTACCATCTCATAACACACTCCCAAATCTGTCAAATACTGGTTGAAAACCTTTGAATTTAAAGCATTTGCTCACAGGCCACATCTCTCCAAAGGAACACCTCGGGCTGAGTAGAAGCACACAGACATAATAATGTCTGACCGGCCTCCTGGGAAAGCTGTCCTTCTGCATGGCTATTATATGGGTCAAATCACCCGCATGCTGTGTTCAAAGTCAGATAAGAGCCCCATCAAGTACAAAGGACCTGATGTCACATCGGGTTTTTTTCCCCCTACAAAGCCAGAAAAAAAAATTCCTCTAAGTGAACAATGTAATAAAAAAATTATATACCATTTACTAAGACCTACTGGAAGATAAACATCTGAGATATTTGCCTTATTTATGCAAATACATAAGTAGATATATGATAAATATTCCATACAACGTTGATTTCAGTAGCAGGAAGCCGTCATGAGCTACATTTCCCGAGCCTCCATCAGCAACTTTAGATTGAAAAGAAGGTTCAACCATCGTTACAATGTTGCTAAGGTTCAGCCATTGGTACAATGCTGTTAAGGTTCAAAGCATTTTCACTTCAAAGTCCTAGAATGTGTAAGGGAGTCAAAGAGTCCTGTCTGGACATGGAGTCCCATGTACCCTCTTCTCACCATTCACATCCGAGGTTTTGTCAGTTTGGCTGGCCTCCTAGGAAACTATTTTTAAACATAGTAAATTTTATAGTAGCACTTTTTTTTTCTAAAGAAGACCTACCTACGGAATTTGAACAAAGGCAAAGTCTCCTGAGGGTAGAAGAGTCCACAAGAGCAGTATGAATAGTTATGTTAACAAAGGGAAGGTACCGGCTGCTCTCAGGGTGCTGGCACTGGTCCATGCTCCTTGTGTGCATATTGGATGCTATAGCTCTGTGAAATAGGCATTTGGCACCATCATCCACATCTCTTACAAGGCAGCAATAACTCACAGAAGCTTAGCAAACCAAGCAATGTCAAAGACTGATCAATCTGAGAATCACCACGCAAACTCAGTCCGTTTGACAAAGCACAGACTCAAGTGTTTTCTGTTCATTAGTTCGAATGTCCCACAATCTCTGGGCAGTACCGTTAAAACTGCATGGGAATCAAACATCCCAGAACTTGTAACCTTGCAGGGGCCACAAGTTAGGGTAAATGGGAGTCAACGATGACCCTGACTTGTTCAGTTCAACAATTTTGTTTGTTTCAATAAGTCCGGGGACTGTCGTGTGCAGAGGCATTTGGTAGAAAGCCAACAAATGCCACAGGAAAAAAAAAGAACCTCCCTAAACTTTGACAACATCTGCTCTTTGACAATTGGCTCTTATGAATGCATCTTGTCTCTTTTCTTTCCTTACTTAAACAAGTATGCGAGGAACCTAGGCAAGGACCTTGTTTTGTCTCCAAATACAAGACTGAGAGAGCGCAGCTTTATGAGACAAGCAGGGAATTTCACTGGCTGCTAGAAGGAGTGATTTAGAGGCACAAAGAAAAGCAAACATTTTGGAGCTTAGAGAATTCACAGCAACCTCCAGGAAGCATGTGAATTTTTTTTTATGCCATTGAGTAGGGTTTGAGCTAATTCCATTCCCTCTCAGATTCCAGGCACGTTTGCTAAATACCAGCCCTGTGCCTGCTGCTATTCTCTGCATGGTCCGAGCCCATCTTAAACATTACAAGACCATGGCCTGAGACTGGTACTTGAATGAGGGCACCTCTTTTCCCACACAGCTATGGACTTGAAATACCTACACAGAAGGCAAAAGAATCCAGGCAGTCTGCTTCAGTCTCAGCTGTTCAGACACATGCTTCCTGTGAGGTTCGGAAAGAAGAACACCACGCAACAAGCAGTTTCACAAGCTAATGTTATAGAGTAAGGTGGGCGAGCCCCTTCGAGCTACATAAGAAATCCACATACATCCTTAGCACTGTGACCTTCCGGGAGGTAGGAAGTCTAGCCACAGATGAAGGTCATCTTCAAAACCAACGAGAAGGCAACAAAAAGCCTCAAACTACCAGGAGAATGAAGGGGTCTGAAAAATACATTTTCCTCCTGTGGAGAGAAAATTCAATTTGGGTTTGCTTTATCAATTTGAAACTGAGCTTTAAGATAATGGAAACCTGAAATCTTTTCTGACCAGAGACTGCAAATAAGAATTTCGCCAGTCTCATGTTCATCATTAAAGGGGAAAAGTATCAGTGTAAGAGATTTATTCATTCCTTATCAGCATGCAGTGAAACAACAAGAATGAAAAACTTCTGGCTCAGAGTATCCTTAACGTTTTCTAAAAGCTCTGGGGATTCGGGCATTATCACAATGTAGCTTTGCTTTTGCCTACACAGCCACTCCAATGTTTGTTCTACACAATGTTTATTCTACCTTAACACCTTACCATTAATAATTACTTTGCTGGCATGGCTATCTTTTGATCTCACAGTGCCTAGCACGTGGCTACTGCTAAGTGTCTGCAGAATAAAAGACAATGAATTTTATCAGCAGCAAAGGGCACCACCAACTTTTTGCCTCAGCTTTTGTGAGGGATCAGTTGGAATCCCCAGAGCTTGTAGAGAATATTCAGAGTACTAGAGGAACCTCTCAACAGAACAAAGTATCTTCAGAGCTGGAACAGCCGGCCCCTGGACAAGGCGGTGTGGGCTGGTCCCATTGAGAGCCCACAATGAGGCTGAGGAAGTGTTATCACCTTTCCTGATGTCCTACAGCCAAAGCATTCAGGAAAGTTCCAGAATAGAAATACCATAGATCAGCTTTTCATTCTAAAACCATCCGCCAGGTATTAAACAGTACGTGGGCAAAATGAAACCCTATATGATACTACCCTTCATTCCCAGAACTCTGAGGAACTCCCATTTGCACAGATCAAAACCACTTTCTGTCAGCCACTCTACGGGCTTCAAAATAACCACAAAGTATGCGTGGTGGACAGAGGCTGGAACCCAGAGGAGTGTGAGAGCAAAAGCGTGATCCTAGGAGAGATCCCAGCATGTTTCATGCCTGGGAGACATACTTTCTGTGGTGGACTAAACATATAAGTGTTTCGCTTCTACTCTTGGAGTTACCAAGGCAACTGATGGAGAAAAGGAAAAGCCATGTGTGTACTCAACAGAACAGATGACAGAGGTGGTGGAAGGCTTAGAGGGAGACCGACACCTTTACACTCACTGAAGTATCAAAAACAATGTCGGAAGTGGTACTGCAAAATTGTATCATTTAGGGATCTGGAAGCAAATCCCAGGAATTCCTATATGCAGAGATGCCTCACTGCATGTCTTGGGCTCAAAGCAATCAATAGAGAAGGCAGCAGGTCTCTACGGTGAGCCTACAGTGGTACCCAGACCAAGTTAACGTGGAGTTTGGATGATTTTGATGCCAACGCCTCTTAAGCAGGTAACAATTTTCTGAGTCATGAGCTTGTGAGGCTGTAAAGAGATGCATTCACAGTTGGGGGTTGTCTTTTCTTGGGGTCAAAGGTGAAAACACTGGGAGCTCTAGACCCCACAGCAGCCATCACCTGTGGTGAGAATGAACGGGACACCCAAAGATACATGGGACCCTTTGAAAGAACAAGCCTGATGCTACACCATTTCTACTCCACAGGCATTTAACATGACATGAAGTGCGTTCTTGGGTTTTTTTTTTAAGTGGTGCTTTTTTTCACTACAGGCTTCGGCGTCAGATCACAGCAAAGAATTGGCCAAAGCATGTACAGCTGAGAAAAATCTCCTTTCTCTCTCAGAACTTCATATTTCCACACCGAGGAAGATTTTCAGTACTTGGAATGTTTCTTGGTTTTTAATCAGAGATAAGAATCTAAAGAGGAAGGTTGTAGTATACTGAGCTGANGGTGCTTTTTTTCACTACAGGCTTCGGCGTCAGATCACAGCAAAGAATTGGCCAAAGCATGTACAGCTGAGAAAAATCTCCTTTCTCTCTCAGAACTTCATATTTCCACACCGAGGAAGATTTTCAGTACTTGGAATGTTTCTTGGTTTTTAATCAGAGATAAGAATCTAAAGAGGAAGGTTGTAGTATACTGAGCTGAATAGATCAGAGAGGGAAACAATCCAACAAAGAAAAAGCCAAGTGCAAGTGAAAGTTAAAGGGAGGGGATGAAAACGTCCTTGCAAGTGAGGATAGAGGTTTTAACACTGAGTTCCCAGGGCGGAGAGACTGAGCCAGCACTGGCCTGCTCACCACAGTGCAGACGGAGGCTCCTACCTGGAGGAAAGCGAAACCTGAAGTTCCTCTGCTGTCCAGAAGGTTCTGGTCCTGGCACACAACCCTCCTGCTACCCCTCCCCTGCCCAGCTGGGTGGCTGGTTCTTGCAAGTCAATGTCTGACTTAAGAGAAAGTCCTTCCAAAAGCAGCAGAGCTCAGGCCAAGTCAGTGGCAGCCCATGCTCTGTCCCACAGCAGTTGGCCACTGTTCATTTGTGACTTTGTGCAGTTCTTTAATTAACATGAAGCAACACCTCGGTCTGCAGCAAGGTTAAAAGAAAGAGCCTGGGTCTATGAGTGACTGACTCAAGTGTGGCTTTTTATATCTAGAAATAGTCTGAGTAGCCAGAATAATGAACAGCAAAATTACAGTATTTAAAGGTTTGCTGGTAAAGGATAGAAAAGGACAGACAGGGGGACAGGGACAGACTGGTGTTCAGGGACAGACTCATGTACAGGATCAGAATCATGTACAGGGACAGTCTTGTGTGCAGGGACAGATCATATACATGGACAGACTTGTGTGCAGGGACAGATTTGTGCGAAGGGAAAGACACATGTACAGGAACAGACTGGTTTTCAGAAGAGAAATGGAGCTGGACCGTGCATTAGCTTTATTTGCCAGAGGGATCAGTCTGCCTAGGAATTTATGTCAAGTTCACTGTAGAAGATGAAGGAGACTATCATACAGAGGGGAAGGTCAAGAGCTGCAAAGCCCCCTGGTACTCCAGGCTGAATGGACCTTCTGATGGGGCAGTGCTTCCCCCTTCCAAACTCACACCAGCGTTTTAGCCACTTAGGAACTCGCTCTTACATAATATGCAAAAGTGTCTTCCAAGAAACATTTTCAAATCAACAGAAAGCTCTAAGCCAGAAGCTGTCAGACAAATGTCTGTCTAATCATGTAGGGTGAGGGGATATGAATTCATTCAATTCCCTTAAAGGAGTCAAATAAGCCTGATGCTCCTGTGGAAACCAGAGAAAAACTAACAATCCCAGGATGGTCTGTGTACTTCCAATCCATGACCGATGGCTCCTGCGACATGTCACTGAAATAAATAAAAATGTGTTCCTTAAAAAATGGCCAACTACTTCTATAGTACAGATAGGAGAGACAGTTGGGATTTTGACATTTGTATTCTAGAACACATCTGACAACCAAAATAGCCATGAAAATGTAGATTGAATTTGTAGAAGAGAGTTCAAAGACGCCTTCCAGCAAGAGCAGAGTATAACTGTGCAGAAAGAAGCAAAATATCTTCCTTTGACTCAATTTCTTTGATTCCTAATAGCATGAAAAAGTATATCCTCCTTATCCCAGATAGATGCTAAAGGGAAGCCTAATGCCTCTTAAGCAGCCATAGGGAAGGCTATGGAAACCACCCCTTCCTCTAGAACACTCCACAGGGACTTGACCAAGCTCAAAAGATTGTATCAAGGGAACACAGAAGTGTTAGGGTCCAGAGCTTCAAAGTAGCTGGAAAGCATGAAAGTCAAGGATCCATCAGGGGAATTCCAGTGTTGATTATCTAGAGCCCAACCACTGACTCACAGATGCCAAAGTATTTGGGTTTGTTTGTTTGTTTTGTTTTTTATTAGATATATTCTTTATTTACACTTCAAATGCTATCCCAAAAGTTCTGTAACCCCCTCCCTTCCCCGCTCCCCTACCTACCCAGTCCCACTTCTTGGCCATGGCATTCCCCTTTCCTGGAGCATATAAAGTTGGCAAGACCAAGGGGCCTCTCTTCCCAATGATGGCCAACTAGGCCATCTTCTGCTACATATGCAGCTAGAGAACGATCTCTGGGGGTACTGGTTAGTTCATATTGTTCCACTTAAAGGGTTGTAGACCCAAGGACTCTAGAAGGTGAACATGTCTGAGCTGTCCCTGCTCGAGAGAACAGTGTTCACTGCAGACAAGCTCAGGCACCCAAATAGGAGTATATCACAGAATATGGGCTTATTTCAGATCTCACAGAATTCCGTTTCAGAGAATTCTTGAGTAAGTCAAGGAAGCAGACTTGCTGGGGATTGAGGGTTGACAGGACATAAAGTTAATTCTCCTCTTGGGTACCTTGACAAAGCTTATGTTTAATGAAGGCAAGGGCGAGGCTAAGGCTGTGTTTAGCTAATCACATGACAGTAGCCAGCACGCTGGTTTATGTAGCTGGCTTGGATATGACATTTATCACGTGTGTATTGCGTCCATCTCTGACATCACAGATTGGTCTCTGCCACTCTCCAGAGTGGCCTTGAGTGTGGCAGTTGCCAGCGTTTATTTATGTTTAGCAGGGGAATCTGTGAGCTAGCTGTGCCTGCCCAGGAGCTTCTGGGTGCCCAGGATCATCAGCTCTTGGTGAGAACGTCGGAGATGCATTGTCAGGGAGCAGGAGGCCCCATGAGCTGATCAATAGAGCCAACTTCCATCTAACTCTGTGTGATCAGGTGAAAAAGCTGGTGTGGTGACCCCTGCCTTGAAGATGTTGACTAGTGGGCTCATAGAGAGAGGTCTTTCTCACTGATTGAAAGGGTACACACCTGATTTTACAGTAACTTCCCAGAGTCCTAAGTCAAAATCCACCACTATGTAAATATTACCATTGCTTGCCACCTTTGAGATACACACAAAAAAACTGTTTATCCCAGAGCCTCAGACTATAATGACTGGGTGGTTCCATTTTACTGTAAATGGTGTCCCAGCTGTGATCAGATCCAGGATATCCTGGTGTTAGCATGGCAGCAGAGCAGAGCTGAACTTGCAGCTCTGCCTGGTGGCTTGTGCCAGGACCCTCCCACTTGGTTCTGTCAAGCTGACCAGCCTCTGACTGCCTTCTCCTATGATTTGACACTAGCACAGTCACACTAACATATAAACGCATGCTTCAAGCTGTCCTTTGAGTGTGTCTGTCTATTTGAACCCTTCTGTGTGCATCATCATACTCCATAGCTGCTAACAACTTCCTTCCTGGTGAGGATTGTTAAACCACTGCTTCCTTGTTATATCTGTCCATGTTTTCTTTCTGGACATGCTTACAGATCTGCATTTCTACACTTTTAAGACAGTATTTCTAAAGTGGAACTTTAAGGGTTCTTTGGAAAGTCAGTTGTGTTTGATGTTGTTTTGCTGGGGCAAACAGGTAAAGGAACATTTTATTAAAGTGGACACAAAGGACTAAGGCAGACTCATGAAGGAACTTAGTGCTGAAGCAGACACAGGAGAGAGAATGTTCTGCTAATTGCACACATGTATTGGTCAACCTTCCATTACGTAGTTGAGCTGCTTTTGTTGGGACTCCTGTACTAAGAAACTTCTGGTGGTGAGCTGCAGCTTCTTGACACTTCCACAGACTCAGGCTGATCGGCAGAGTGACGTCAGCTGTGGCAATAAATGTGCTGGGGGAGAGGGTATAAATAGGACTCAAGAGACAGTGACAGGGCCCAGGGAGAGGGCTGAGTTAGGCTTGCATATAGAACTAACTGTACAACGCTTGGCTTGGTGGCTTCACATCTTCCGTGATCTTCAATTTGCTGAGAGAGGCAGGCACAACCGAGAACTTCTCCTGACATTCCTCCTGGTCTCTCCTGCTGGATCATGACAAGACTGAGGCCTGGCTGTCTCTGCTAGGTCATTCCACCACTGCTGATGTGTGTTGGCTATCCCAGCTCTACCAAAACGGAGGGCTGATGTATCGGTAAAGTGTTTGCAAGTAACTCAAGCTGCAGCTACTAACCTGTGAACTGATCCACTGATTTCCAGACAACACAGATGGAATTGGCTACCGAGAACCTTTCTAAACAGGTCCGCTTCCCCTATATCCTTTCTTTTCCACTACCTCTGGTGAGTGGTGGGTCATAAGGGAGGTTAAAATGTTTAAGAACCATCATTAAAAATAGGTTTAAAAAAATTAAAGTTGCATATTTCCTGCCCAGAGACCATGGAGATCACTATGTGAGTGTCCAGTTCCTATTTACTACTAGTTAAAGATGTCACACTCTGTCCTGTTCAAGAGGGTACAAGACATAGTCATCAAACTGGCTGACTTAAGCATGGCATGGTGGGTGGAATATATTATCCTGAGGTCATTGTAATTGTTTTCTGGAAGACAGAATTTATAAATTATAAAAATTAACACTCACAGGCGAGATTTATCCAACACAACAGGAACTCAACATACTTTCTTTATTAGACAGCAGGCTCTGCCATCAAGTACTGTGGAGTCGATTCTCACACTGGCACCAAAGTTTCAAAAGTAGAGGGAGTCTGAGTGGCAAACCATACAGTGACACGTATGCACACATGCACGCATGCACATATGCACACATGAAAACATGCGCTCATGCACACATGCACAAACGCACACATGCGTGCTGCACACATGTACACTCTCACAGCCACACACAAACAGGCACGTTTACAGACATGTCTACCCAACATGTTCCCTTGGGAGTAGGTCAACATTCTTTACATTTTAGCCAAATCTATGCATAGAGTACAGATATTGGCAGATCTACCTCTTTCCTTCAGACTAGAAAAGCCACTCTGTGCACACTTGCAGAAGGAAGCATGCCAAGTGACAAGCTCTCTTTTCTGTCTTCTCTCAGCCACATTACACTCAGAGGCAGGACCTTTTCCAAATTTTTTAGAACAAGAATCAAGGGCCAAATAAAAGCCCATTTAACTTCTTTTTATTTGAAACTTCAAAGTAGGTCATTTACACAGTGAAAGGGGCAAGGAAGCAAAAAGAACAAAAGTTGACAAAAAAACGAAGGCTCAACAAAAGTCAACCGAAATCTGAGTTCTCCTTTCTCCAGAGCACATTGCCTACTATTGTCAAAAAAAAAAAAAAAGTCATAAAATTGGATGTTGCTGTTTGTTTCCTTCACATCATTATGAAAGGCCATTGACTGGAAACCAAAAATGAAAAAGAAAAATAACCCATTGCCCAAAGGGCGACAGGGATGTAACCAGTCACAGGCCTGAGAACAAGACAGCTCTAGTCTGAAAAGCTAAGGACTCAATAGCATCTGCTGAAGTCAGCATTCTGCTCTGTTTTCAGAGTGAGGCTGGATGCTGCTCCTTTGTGTTTAGGATGCAGTTCAGTTCTTAACAATCAACCCCACTTTCTGACAGACAGAGTCATTTTAAACTCACTTTACAGACCGCAGAAGCCTCACCCACACCTCTTGGTGTCTGGCTGTTCCCTGTGACACAACTTCCCGACATGCAACTCACTCACAAACCCAGATATGATGGTGCCACAGGAGGGTTCACCCTGCCCCCAATGGTCTTGACCAACTGCAGAGAGACTCAGGGTGACTGTGCCAAGGCCAGCAAAACCACAAAAACTAAAAGGTTCAGCTGCCCATAGTCCATGGAGACTGACGTCCATGTATAGTGTGAGCAGAAACCCCTTTATCTTCAGCAACTCCACTGATGCTCACCATACATCACTGGTCCCTGGGTGACCCTAACCGAGCAGCATAAATCAGAAACTTATTCCAGAAGGGAGTTCTATCATGGTACCAGGTATTCTGTTCCTAGGAGAAATCTGTCCTCACCTCTCATGGTTTATGGTAGAAGACAGCAATCCTTGGCATTGCTAGGTTTACTGAGCATCCCTGTCTCTTTCTCCATCTCCCTGCGGACTCCCCTGCTGCCTCTTCTGTTTGAGTGTCTTCACATGCTTTTCTTCTGTGTGTATATGTGGTGTGTCATTGTCTTCTTCATCTAAAGGACATCTAAAGATGTGATTTGGGCTCCTCCTAATTCACTGTGATCTTTGATCTTTTGACTGAATCTGCATAGGCCTTATTTCTAAATATGCAAACATTAACATCGACTAGGGGCTCAATATATTTTGAGAAGAGGATAGAAAATCAATCCAAATGTTCATGCCCAAACCGTGGGGTTCATGAAGGCCATCATCTCCACTCACTAGGCTCAGGAGGGGAACATAAAAATGCCACCATTACTAAGTTACACAGCCTATTAAACATAATTCTAGGGATATAACTCTCTATGTGCTATTCCTTAATAATTCTAAAGTCATTCTACTGTACAGCAGCATCCATAAAACACTACTAAAAACAGGAATGTCAGGGTTTCCATCAAAGTGACTAATATTTTTAAATGGGATGTTCGTTTTCT
This sequence comes from Mus minutoides, assembly GCA_902729485.2. Lineage (NCBI taxonomy): Eukaryota > Metazoa > Chordata > Mammalia > Rodentia > Muridae > Mus > Mus minutoides. The sequence continues at coordinate 42,302 of CACVCL010021558.1, forward strand.
TAGTAGGCAACAGAAAGTATACTGGCCATACAATTTATGCTGAAATCCTTTCTTTTTTCCTCAGAAAACAGAGGGTTTAAAAATGACCTTCAAGAACTCAACATAATCTCATTGATATGATTGCAAATATTTAATACTTTAAAATTAATATCTTATGTAGTATGAAACATTTAGATTTGGTGTGTGTGTGTGTGTGTGTGTGTTGCAATTAGAACTCCAGGCAAAGGCAGAAAGCACATATCAAAGGCACTGGAGCTGGAGAGGCTTATGTGAATAAATCCATGACATTGGAGTACTTCTTTGGAGGCTTGGCTGTGGCTGTGTGCTTCTCCATTTTGCTTTGAAGTGACTGGAATATTGAAGTGTTTCTGAACTATTCTTACATATTAACCCAAATCTTCCAGAGTCGTGTCTCTAGAAAACACTTGAGAATGGCTTCTGATCTTTTCAAATCCATAAATGTCATGATTTGAATGAAACATACCTGGACTGAGTGACACATAGAAACAGAAAGACAGACATAGAGACAGAAATATAGACATAAAAACAAAAGCTAGGAAGATGTTCAATATATATCTACCCAACTCTACAAAAATCCCATGAAAGAGTTATCAAAAGTAATATTGAGGATCAATTTGGGGGGGGGGGTTCTTTGTGATTTCTTAGTGATTATTGTAATGATTTCTTAGTGATTATTGGCTAACCAAAATTTACTATTTCACACTATTTACTATAAGATGATATAAAGTATGATACAAAAGACATACCAGTTTGACATAATCCAAAAAATAAGATAACAGAAAATTTATGAAGACACAATGGGCTTGATAATAGAAAGCCACGACATAAAATATAAATTAAATCCTAATGTGCAATTACACTGAAACATTCCTCAGATCAATAATAATAAATCAGAACAAGTTCAGGAGGAGGAAGTGTGACTATGTCAGGAGGTATGGCTACATCACAAGGAGGTGTGGCTACATCACAAGGAGGTGTGGCTACATCACAAGGAGGTGTGGCTACATCACGAGGAGGTGTGGCTACATCACGAGGAGGTGTGGCTACATCATGAGGAGGTGTGGTTACATCGTGAGGAGGTGTGGCTACACCACGAGGAGGTGTGACCACCGCAGGAGGAGGCATGGCTACAGCAGGAAGAGGTGTAGCTACATCAGGTCCTACATGCTATGTATAGAACTAGAACAAATTTGATTTCCAAGTCGAATCCTCGAGGAAGAAGCAACATGGGCCACACCGAGGACGATCCATTGTGGTACTGAGGCCACCTTCTAAACAGGCTGCTTATTGGACTGCCTGCTTCTAGAAGCCCACTTCTTTTTCATGACTCGCATTTTCATCATTCCATAACTATTCCTAGAGAGATTCTTCCCTCTTGATGTTACCTCTATGACCATTGGAATTGCATGTATTGGTCGCTCTTGGTGACAAACATCTGACGACAGCTTAGGAAGGAAAGGAAAGGTTTATGGTTGTCCCACAGTTTGTGGTCACACGATAGGGAATGTCACAATGGCAGGGCTGTGAGGCAAGCTGATCACACTGCACCCAATCTAGAAACTCCCTCCCGGGTGGACCCAGAGGTTTGCTTCCTAGGAGATTTTATATCCTACTAAGTTGACGGATAGAATTGACCATCACACACAGAATGCAACTTCGGGAGAGATTCATTGAGTAAGGACAATCTACCACTGAAGCACAGACTCTTAGGGGTGTCCTGTGCTTGACTCCGGGGTTCCCTGTGCTTGACTCAACGCTCATCCCAGTAGTTTGGTGTGTGCACACCCCAGCCTTGGTTACAACCAAAACTAACTTTTTAAAAAATGTTTTCTGATGGGAATCGATTGTTTCCACCACTGAAGAAGGTATGTCAGAAGGAAAAAACAAAAAAAAAAACAAAAAAAAACCAGAGTGAAGTCTTCATTGAACGTAGTAAGAAGTAGCTCATGATCTTCCAGGTTCAGAGTGTGGGGCACAAAGTAGAAGGTCCTACTAGGGCAGGGTAGGAGGGAGGAAGGCAGGGGATGGGAGAGTGTGAGGAAGTAGAAGGCATGGGAAAATCAACACAAGTATTTAAGTGTTAAGTTCGGTCTGAACAAGGTGTTGTTGCTATAGTAGGTGGGTCTTAGTAAGACTGTGTAAAAGGGCACTAACCACACATTGGTCACAACTCTAAGGATGTTATTCTCTAAAAATAACTATCTGGTTTTCTTTTTTAAAAGAAGATAATTTGATAAATTTGTGTTTCCCCTACCATTTCTCATATCTACTGCCTCCGCTACCATTACTTATAGCTCCTTTATAGTCTGGGCTAAAATAATCAAATGCATTATAAAATCAACATGAAATATTTATTGCTTTGAGTGGTTTTGTGTTTGTTCCTTCGTTTTCTTATCATTTTTTATAGTAAATATAGAGGGATAATTTCCTCCAGGGCATTGAAAGCTTATGCAAAATTTTGCAAATTCATCGGCATAGCCAGACGTCAACAAATACTTGTTTGTGAATTACAATAAGCTTGTACATTTTACAAAGGCTAAAATGATGCCCCACCATTTCAGGTATTTGTGCATTTTCTTTTTATTGGCTACTCTATGCTGTGAAGTTCTGTTGGGACTCTTGACCTCTGCGTACCCAAATCACTACTGAAGAGCTTTACTGCACCATGCCTCTTAGGTCACTCTCTCCATCTCTTACCCTGACCCTAAAAAAGCTCATGGTAGAAACAAAAGCATGTGAAACACTACTCTCTTTTGGATTATTATACTTCTATAGCATTTTACTGCAATACTTCAATGACAGTGTGTGTGTTAATATAGATTTATGAGCATTAAAAACTCAAACCACGATACCCAGGTCATGCCTAGAGTTTCACATTTCACAGCAGCCCCTCCCCTTCATCTGGGCTCCTACAGTCTTTCTTGCTCCTTCTACTAGATGTTTCCTGAGCATTAAATGGATTTAGTGGGCTGTTTATAAAAAGAAGAAGAGAGAACATGAAGTTGAAAGGTGGTTATGTAAATATACATGGAAGGAGGTGCAGAGACAAAGTTTGGAGCTAAAATGAAAGGATGGACCATCCAGAGAATGCCCCACCCGGATGGTCCATCACACAATCAGCCACCAAATGCAGACACTACTGCATACGCCAGCAGGATATTGCTGAAAAGACCCTGATATAGTTGTATCCTGTGAGGCTTTGACAATCCCTGACAAATACAGAAGTGGATGCTCACAGTCATCTATAGGGCAGAACAGAGGGTCCCCAATGTAGGAGCTAGAGAGAGTACCCAAGAGCTGTAGGGGTCTGCAATCCTATAGGTGGAACAACAATATGAATTAATCAATACCCTCAGAGCTCGTGTCTCTAGTTGCATATGTAGCAGAAGATGGCCTAGTTGGCCATCATTGTAAAGAGAGGCCCCCTGGTTTTGCAAACTTGATATGTTCCAATACAGGGGAACACCAGGGCCAAAAAGTGGGAGTGGGTGGGTAGAGGAGCAGGGCGGGGAAGGTATAGGGGACTTTCAGGATAGCATTTGAAATGTAAATGAATAAAGTATCTAATAAAAAAATTGAAAAAAAAAATAATCCCAAGGGGGATGGGAATTGGACACCTCACTGTGTAGACCTATCGAAAGGCTTCTTGTTACAGGCTTCTTACATTTATACTGGAAGTTTAGATGACATTTTAAATGTTTTAATTAATGACTTAAAGTTTGGAAAACGTCTGCAGAGTTTCCCCAACTCCTCTAAGTCATTAAAGGAAAATGCACAAACTCCTGGGAGCCGGGCAGGAGCAACAGCAAAGCAGCTGTAGAATTTGTAGAATGTGGTCCAATGGTTAGTGTCATGGTGGGCGTGCCTCAGGGAGGCAGAGCTCTGAGGACTAGCTGTCCTAAGGATGTCTGTCACACTGTTGTAGGGTTTTGCTCTGTGTATTGCCCTCGAGTTCACCACATTCCTCATAGTCTATGAGTTGTATGGAAATTTCAAGGGTGCCTCCAGCCCCTCACTGGCCAGTGTCCTTAGCACATACAATGTTAGTGAGTGATCTTTGCTAAGCACTGCTGCTGGAGTGAGTTAATGATTCATCCACTCCCTCAGAAAGAACTTAGAGATGTAGATTGTTAGCAATGACCGAGAAAGAATTTGGAGGTGTAGATGGTTAGTAAAGTCAGGTTAAGATGGTTTTTGCTAATGGATTTGCTGTAGAAAATCTTAGGGAGCAAATTTAGAGTTCAGAAAGGCACTCGTTTGATTATTGAGCAAGGGATTTATTGAGTTCTGGAACAAGAACAATGGCAGTGCAGCCAGCACTAGCTGATGTGCCTTCTTGCTAAAACTGAGTGGTGAACATGGTAATGATGGATTTCTTTCTTTCTTTTTTGTGCCCATTTTTGCCCTCAGCTTCCTGATATGATTTAATAAAAAACGGAGAAGCACTTGGTCCTGTGAAGGGTTCTATGCCCTAGTATAGGGGAATGCCAGAGCCAGGAAGCAGGAGTGGGAGGGATGGTGAGCAGAGGTAGGGGATAGGGAGTAGGGGATAGGGGATTTTGGGAGGAGAAAATAGAAAATTGAATAACATTTGAAATGTAAATAAAGAAAATATCTAATAAAAAAGAAAAATGTTTTACTGAAATAAAACCTATTTCTTTTCTTAAAAAAAAAAAAAAAAAAAAACCTGTTAATGAGCAGATGTGCACCTTGAGGATTTAAAGTAGAAATGACTGACTGTTTTTATATAAAACCTTAGATTTGTGATTCTTTTAAGATTTTATAAGGTTAATTTTAAGATAAATAATAAAATAATGATCCTTTCTTATGTAACCCCAAATTGCTGCCTGCCAGTGAAAGAACCAGCCTACGAAAACTCCCGTGCTTGCTTACACTTTACTAATTTCTAACAAGTTGCTTAGTGACAAATGTATTGTTGGAAATAATTTGGCTTTTTTTTTTTTACCTGTACTATATAAAATGTTTATTCAGGTGAGGATATTGGGAAACATGTTTTTCTGCATATACTCATTGTACTTGATCACTTAATAAAAAACAGAATGTAACCACATTATGATTTTTGTACTGCTTGAAGGACTTTGCTGGGATATATAATCTGTAGAAGGAAAAATAAAGTTGGTTGTAGTTTACAGAAGCTTGCTTAATCCACCAAATGTATGAAACTTTGCTCCATCCACCCAGTGTGTGAATGTGTAACATACATACATACATACATACATACATACATACATACATACATATATACACACACTCCCCAACAACCTCGAACGAGTAACCTCGGAACGAAGTAGTGATCCACAAAGACGCACACACATACTAAGAAGGGAGGGAAGAACGACCGGTGTCTCTCGAATAGTGACGTACGGAGGGAGGGACCCCTCAAAAAGTGGTCGGCCAGTGTATCAACTTTTGTGCCTTCAGAGAAAAGTCTGCTGGTTGATCGATTGCCAGCTGATCAATTGCCGACTCTAAACCCTGCCTCAGTTTACTCCGGATGTCAAAGCTGGTCTCCAACAACAAACTATGGCCACCTTCAGCACTTACTCTATGCCAGGTAAATAAGCAAGCCAGGTATTTACCTCAACGCTCAGCTTGGCATTAGCAACTGCTTCTTAATTTACATAATATAAAAGTACAACAGCTACTTCTTCTGTAGAATTTAATTGTGTTGGAAAACAGTTTTTCATCTAAAATTCAGTAGCACAAACCCCACATTTCTGTAGTGACACAATGGTATGAAAATCAACCAAGTGGAAAACATATTTCTTGTATTGACCTCTTTAAAGTCCTCATATAGAGTCAAAACACAGATTATTAAACTATATGTGGTAGGGACACAAGTGATACATCTTAGCTTTTTTTAACACATGAGAAAACATGGTATTTTTGTTAATTGCTGGATCAAGTCTATATAATATTCACTAGAAGGTTTCTTGTGCACTGTTACTAAAGTAAAAACAAAAACAGATGCAACTAAAATAGTCCCAGGACACACATACACACACACACACAAAACAAAAGCAAACAAAAAAACACCACCAACAACAAAAACCTAGTGCCTGGTCTCTGCCATCCTTTGGCACTGTATGGTAAAGAGCTATAATATAATATAATAGTTGCACCTACCAGGGACCAAGCGTTCAAACATATGAGCCTATGTAGGCCATCCGCATTCAAACCACTACAGACACAGAAGGGAGCCCCATATGGAGAGAAGCAGGATAGAGAATTTGTAATAACTAGACAAGAACTTGCCTCTAGGCAAAAGCCTTGAGACCCAGAGCTTCCACTTTCCCTTAGTTCATCCTCACAACACCACAGGAGTCCTATCATGATTCATACCTGTAGACAAGACAGCAGGATTACAGCTCAGCAGAGGAGACAATCTGCTACAAGCAACCAACTGTGAATGGGCTGCTGACCTGAAACATGACCCTGACTCTCATAGAATGAGGGGTTACCTCTATGTATAGTACACAGACATCTACATTTTAGCAGGGTATCCCATCACAGAACTGAAAATGCAGCTAAAGCCTCGAGAAAAAGACATCTCAGAAAAAATCATGTGACTGCATTTCAGAAAGACTGACTCAAGTGACAGGCCTGAGAAAGCTAATTCAGTAATTCATTATAAAGCCGATACACCTGTAAAATCAGAAATATAAGCTGCAGCCACTTTGACAATAAAACCATAACACTTTGTTTATGTTATAATTTGATTCTTGTAACGTTATAATTAAAATCTCTTATGACAGAATAAGGTTAAATATGATTGGCTAGAAGGTGACAAGTTTTCAGACACAGCTTCCCATATTTTATATCTCAGACGTGACAGGAAACTGCTTACATCAGTATTGTTTTTGGCTCTATGGCAGTTTGTCCTTATAGACATCTGAGTTCACAGCACAGCAGTGCAGAGTTACTGATGGTCTATATCATCCTGACAAATGGAGCATCTATCTGGGAGCTTCCCAGACCCCAGTACATTCTAGAGAGCCTGAGAGCTCCTGCCACTGCCCACTTACCAGAGACTCATCGCACTGCATTTAAATGAGCACACTGGCTGGGGTGGAAATTCATCTTCAGAGAGTAAGTTTCACTCAGACCCAATGGTCATGACATGACATGACATGACATGACATGACATGCTCTGTCTATCTATCACTAGAGACATGCCATGCCCTCTATCCTAATCACACACTTGGGTATTTTCAGTATTTTCTTTGGTATTCTGGAGTTTGGCACCTACACTGACCAAAAGTCAAGACATTGTCAACTAGGAGAGGAAAATAATTTGAAGAGTTCTTTGGAAGAAATTCATGGTAGGTTCTCCCTCAAGGAAGACAGGTGTGATATTGAGGGCTTGTTGGGGAGCCACATGGAAACCTTGGTTCATCCCCACAGTGAGGGAATATGATAGGCTCAGGCTTGGCCCTCTCTCGAAGTCTGCAGTGACTTAAAGAGTTGGAGAGCTGTGCTCTGAGGTCAGAGGTGCCTCTGATATGCTACACTTTGAAAGACATTGTTGTGGTCTGAGAACCAGCTAGGGTCAAGACAGAGACAGATTTGGGAACGGGAAATGTTAACCTCCATCAACTGCTTAAGAGCTGACAATGTCATGCAGATAGGCTCTGAGGTACCTGTTGCTTAGGACTGCAGAAGTGAACCCTGGGACATGGGGCACTAAAAGTGAGAAGGGTATAAAGGAGACAGGTCTTTGAACTAGACAGAGGGCATCCATGAGGCCATGGCCACTCTCTCTGTCAGCGGTGGATTTAAACACAGAGTGTATTGTATACACAACTCACAACACAATCAGACATGGCCTAACCTTATCCCACCTATCTTGTCCTTGGCTGCTGACGCCACTCTGATATTGTCGTTTTTAAAAACTCTATGTAACAAACTAAAAGAAAGAAATGCTTTGTAAAAAGGGAGAACTTTGCCTTATATTTGCAAATTATATCAGATTGTTTAATTAAAAAAAACAACAAGAAGCCTCTTCTCTTATGGCTCCCTATTCTGTCTATTATAGCAAGAAGTATCTGAGTCTAGCTACGGGGAGATATTAACTTTAGACCAGCCTAGGACTGTTGGGAATCTCTTGACGCTGGTTGTGTGAAGTTACTATATTAAAATCTTGTTGTAGATGAATTGATATCCTTCTGTTGCATAAGTAAAATTCACCAGGCTTGTCAGCTAGTACCAAGGAACCAAGTGCTCTGGGATTCCTTGGTCACCAATGGAGAAAGTAAAGTTTACTTCAAATTAACTATGGTAATTATTTAGATAATTAATTAGATAATTATCCTTATCTATTAACCTGGCTTTGAACTCAATCCTGCAGGCTCTCAAAGCCACACTAGTCCCCAGCTCACCATGGTAGATCGTCAACTTAATTTTAACCTACTTCAGCTAACAACGTGGCTTTGAAAGTTTTCTGAATTCAGTGAAACTCCAGAGAGCTAGACAAATATCCAAGAGATGTAAGCCAGGGAGGACAACAGAGGAGTCACCTACAGGCAGTGGTGGTGTTCACACAAAGCTCAAAGCCAGCATTTCTCCATCATCAGCATCTCCACAGTCATTAGTCTGAATTCCCTTGTGTATAAAGGACTGAAGAATGGCATATGAAAAGCCAAGGGGTTGCTACACCAGCCCAGAGTCACACCATAGTCCTCTCTGGCCTCTCTATGCCTCTCACCCACCACAATGGAGACAGTTTGACTACTTGACCTACTTGATTTTCTCTTCAAATCTGCCCTACATCTCCCCTGCTCTGTCTGATTCCCCACTGCTACCTTGAAAAAATGTTAATATTCAGTTAGTAACTCAGTCAGTAAAATATAAGTATGTAACTGGCAAGAACTATTCATGCAGATCATGACTGTTTAATTATTAAAATACCTATAACTTTAAACTTAACATATTAAAATATGCCTCCTTTTTAAATTGCCTTTAAAAATATTTTTCCATCTACTAAATTAACTAGCATTTATTATAAAAGATATTTCCAAAACTAAATATCAGGAAAAGTAAAATACCGCCTAGTTTCACTCCTTATGGAGGATTCAAACCCATGACTTTCACCCACTCCACAGCTGGACTTCATGTCAACATCTTTGCCCATGTGTCCCTCTATGACATCATGGTAAGAAGAGGCATTTGGATATGGCCTCATGATTTTCTGTGACAGCTACAGACAGAGAAAATAAGAGGCCGTGGGAGTTTCTGTTTATATGTGGAAGCTTCTACCCAATCCACATAAACAGTGACTCGTGTTGTGTCTGCTTCATAAGCCAGCAGCGACAGAGTGATGATATATGGGGATGAACCTGGCCCAGATCATCTGCAATGTAGCTCAAAGGTCATCAAGTGAGAGGCAAGGCATGAGTAGTACCATGAGTCAGACAGGAGGGCTGTGTGCCTGTCTCATGGTACTACAGTAAGGGCTAGGAATAAAACTGATATAAACATCCCTCTCGGAACTTAGCAGTACTGCCAAACACAACTTCAGATTAGATTTTTTTTTAAGTATGCCATTAAAGTAGGTAGAGGTCTCGAGAATCAAAATTGAGGGGCTCAACTGGAGTCTCAGTAGTCTTGAACACTCTGTCGTGGAGAAAATAAAAGTGGGGGTGGGGAGAGAGCAGGCTATAGAGAAGACTGTGAACAGTTGTCCATGCAGAATAACAGTGGACACAGTACTAGTGAACCACCACAGCATGCTTGAGAAGGACTAGCTATAGGAGACAGAAGGCACTTTACTAGTGATCAAGCACAGTGGGCTTCAGAAAGACGAGTGAGTACTTCCTGGAAATGTCCTCACTAGAGCTCACTACAGGTGAGAAGTTTGAAAACAATGACCTTTTCACTGCTAATTTCCCTGGTTCTGTGTGTGAGCACTATAATGCTGTGAACTTTCAAGTCTTTTTTTTTTCTCCAAATAAAACAAATGTTGCTTATATTTTGGACACTAGAAGGATACAGATTATTATAGTCAATAGCTTATGGGAGTGGACTGAAGGAGTGGACTGGAGCCCACAGACCACGGGAAGCATCAGTGTTGAGAGCTCAACCTAGTCCCACAAAGACAAAGATGATACTCACCCGTTGACTGTTCACTGAGCTTTCCTGTAGCCAATGCCATCGAGACTCACATGCAGACAAGCATAGACCTTTGCTCTGAGACAATAAGGCGTGTAGGTCTGTACAATGAATACGCTTTGCACAGGGTGATGACTAGCAGCAAGCATGTAGCTTGAATACACACGCCCTAAGTATATAACAATTCTTTAATCTGTTTTAGTGCACAGCTAACGAAAGCAAATAAAAATTAATTCCCTCCAACACTTATGCCAATCCTTTGGGTACTTTAGAAATTTCTAGAATTGTCACCAATATCAAGGCACAGGCATATGTAGCCCTTTCCAGCTTTGGCATCAATTATCCTTGATGTTACTATCCTTAGCTGTTCACAGACCTTGATGTTTGCTTGGTCCTGGGGCTAATTGCCTGTCTGGCACACTCCCTCATCCCCTGGCTTCCATCTTCTCTGCATCCTCTCAGCCTCAAATGGTGAACCAATCCACAAATCTCTAAAGTTACACAGATTCAGTCGTCTAAACTTTTTGTTGGTGTCTTCAGCACAAACTTGGCTTGTTCTAACCTTTCATCTAAAAGACTGAAGCCAAAATGATGTGCCTTGAGTTTATCTCAAACATTTTAATTAAAAGCCACAAAATATCATACTATTACCTCAGACCTACTTAGAATATCTTCCTTGAATATTTTCTCCTGAATACCAGCCCTGACTAAGTGCCTGTGGACACAGTAGCTGTTTTAGTTTAGAACGTCCTCTGCGTGCAAACCTACGCTGCACGTTTATGTACTAACCATTCTGTAAACAGTTATCCCAGCTCTCAGCAGGAACTTACGGTTGAGAAAGAGCCTGAATTCCAGAACAATTATTTCCTATTAAAATCCAGGCAAATGGAAGCCTCCCGTCCAAGTTCCTCATGTGTGAAAGGGAATGAGGGACATAGATGTAAAAGCTCCTGATATCTAGTCTGACAAAAACTTGAATCCAGTCACTAGGACCACCTGGTGGAAGGAGAGAGCTGACTCCTGCATGCTATCCTCTGAGCTCCACAAATGTACCATGGCACAAGCACACACTCACTCATACCCACTCACACCTACTCACAGCCATTCACACCTACTCACATTCACTCACACCCACCCACACCTACTCACATCCACTCACACCCACTCACACCTACTCACACCACTCACATCCACTCATACCTACTCACACCACTCACATCCACTCACACCTACTCACACCACTCACATCCACTCATACCCACTAATATCCACCCACATCTATTCACACCTATTCACACCCTCTCACACCCACAGAATAAACAAATATAATTTTAAAATAAATAGACAAAAATGAAATAAAATTGACATGATAGCATCAATCTAGAGTTTTTTAAAGAGTTAATAATGACATTGAAGAATGTTGCATGGTCCTAAAACTTATTCAACGTTCAGAAATTGATGAGGATTTGTAAGTCTGTTTTTATTGTATCGGAGCTGTTATTATTTTTATCATAGATTTATTTTCTAATTAAAATTTCTAGATTAGATGCCTTATAATCAGGATAACAGAGTCATATTTTAGCTTTCAGTGAAAATAAGCCCCATGATTTTTTAAGCTGTCTGTGAAAAAGATCTTTTTTTTAAAAATTATAAAGAGAGAGCTTGAAAATTTCATCTGCCATGGGGTAGCTTAGGCAAGGGAAAGGTGCTCACCCCCTTTTTCCTCAAACTGCACCAGACAGGAGTGCTGACCCCAAGGTCATGAGAGTGGGAGAGCCAGCCCCACCCATCAACACTAGGGAGAATGTGTCCTACACCTAGCCTGGGCGGAGTGTGTCCTGCACCTAGCCTGGGCAGAGTGTGTCCTGCACCTAGCCTGGGCAGAGTATGTCCTGCACCTAGCCTGGGCGGAGTGTGTCCTGCACCTAGCCTGGGCAGAGTGTGTCCTGCACCTAGCCTGGACAGAGTGTGTCCTGCACCTAGCCTGGGCAGCACAGTAGAGAGGGCCTTGATAACAAAGGCTCAGGTGAGCCAGCCCCAAGGGTGGGGATAACTAGCTGCATCTCCCCGGGGGCAGGGGGCAGGGGGCAGGAAGTGGACCTCCACACCTCAGCTGGGCAGCACAGAAGAGCTGGCCCTGGTGGCATAGGTGTGGGTGAGCTGGCCCCAAGGGCATGAGAGCAGGGGAGGTTGCCATGTTCCTTGCTAGCTATGGCATTGAGTGAGCTAGGAGGTGGGGTAGGGTGGGGGCAGTGCTGGAGAGCTCACCCTGGTGGTGTGGGTGTGAGAGAGCTGGTAGGCTGAGCAGCTAAGCTACCACCCAGACCCAGATCCAGGTTTTTAAGTTGGCCTTTCTTGACATCTACCCCATCTATGAACTTCTGGAGCACATGCAGGGGTAGTTCCCCAAAACCAAAGCTGCAGGATCTCCATCATACAGGGTGACAACAGGATATCTGGGAGGAGCTCCTGTATGGATCCAGTATTGATAGTGTAGCAGAAGCCAGAGGCCTAGAACCAGACCAATGACTCACACTGCAGTGAACATTTGCAAGTGAAGAGGTGTGGAAAAAAGGGTGAGCTGCGGGACACAGTGTGACACACTGAAGCTTCCACAATATGTGGTGTGTGTGTGTGTGTGTGTGTGTGTGTGTGTGTGTGTGTGTGTCTAAAGTGAGTCACTACACCCTCATTTCTTCCATGCTTTCTTTGACAGAATTCTGTAATACACTGAGCAGATCCTCTTATATGGTGATATCTTGCCCCTCAGTGTGGTAGGATTTGGAAGCAGGGGCTTTGGGGAATGATTAGGTTATGAGGGTGGAGAGTAGGCAGATAATACAGCACCCAGTCCAAGAAACCCCCAGGAGCCCACTCAGCCTCCTGCTGACTGTGAGCTGATGCAGAGAAGGTGGCTGCTATGTCTGTGGAACTTGACTCTGACCTCAGACCTCTGACCTCCACAGAAGTAGATAGCAGATCACATTGCTTAGAACATATTCAGACAGGAGCAACTTTGTTGACTAGCCCAAGCTAGCCCGAGCTAGTCCAGACAAGTTCCCTTGTATGAAAACTCATTCAGGATAGAAAAAAAAATAGGTTCAGTTAATCCAGTGACCAAACTCATGTAACTCAAAAGCCAAGATGAAGTGACATCATGCTTAGAGTCATCTTCCTTCACTTCTCTATTGATTCTATTTTGAATACACTTGATGCTTTCTAATAGGAAATAGCCTCGTTACCAAAACCACTTGGATTGAAAGCAGTGATTTGATGTGTTGGCTTGAACGGTTCACTTTATTTAGGTTCAAATGGGTTTAACATTTTTAAAAATGGGTAATAGCTCTCGATACAAACAGATTAGTACATGATTGAGCTTAAGGTCAAGTTTAATTTATGGCATTATTTGAACATGTGAATTTATTCAGATAAATACCAGCACATCACCAAAGTTTTAGTCATGAAACAAAAGGAGTATAGCTTATGGTGTCCTGGTTGGGTTTAGCTAAAGCACAAGTCTCGCTTCGTCAGAACCATGGAAGGCTTTGCATGTAACTATCAGGAAGCCACAATTGTAGCCAGACTTTCCCTCAGAGCATTCCATTTAGTCAGCAAAGAAGAAATGCATTGTGAGCAGGGCTTCTGCCAGAGTCTGGCAAACACTACCCATGGCAGTCTATGCCAGGAGAAAAAAAGGCTATGCAAGCAAGTCATGCTTCTCTGTTCTACTAATGGGAAAGTCAACAGCCCTTGATACTGGGGGAGGGGTGTCCCCAAAGACAAGACACATGCTCATCTCAACTGCCTGGTAAGTGTATTCTGTTAAAAACAGCTACACCAGATATCAGGGAGGGTTGGCAATTAGCCCAATTAGATAGACCCTTAAATAGAACCTTACAGATCCTTAGACGGATGGACCCCTAGATAGAACCATAGATAGACCATTAGAAGTCCCCTCAGAAGTGCCCTTCGATAAGCTCTTAGAAGGATGCTTAGGTAGGGCATGTTCTTCAGTGTGTTCAACAATATTTTAGTGTAACAAAGCCTGTGTGGGGAAGGAAGGGATATAAACCCATCATTTCGTCAGATCCCCTGCCCCCAAATAAGCAATTTAAAGAAACACATTGTATATGTTCAAGGCACGTTTAATGCCTAGACATACTATAAGATAAATGGCTCCTAAAATGGTTCTAAACAGAAAGCAATGCTGTGTGAATACATCATTTCCATAAAGACAAACCACAATCTTCCTAAGTTCTGAAATATTAAAATACTTGCTTTCCCCGACTTGTACTACATATTACACTGGATACTGTTCACGGCAAAACGCAATTTACAGATGTTACATTGAAACAATGTCGGCACAGAACAACTTTCATTTATATTTCATTAAAAAGCAAGAACAACAACAGAAAACATTGCTCTAAGCACAATAGTCTGAATTAACCAGACACTCGAGCAGTTTACCTGGAAGCAAAGATACCTGGAATTATAATCCCAAGTGCAAACTCGGTATTAGAAACATACATTCAGGCGAAAGGAAACAAAATGAGAGTTACCTGGAATGAGTACAACACAGAAATCACATCATGCAGCATAAAATCAGCACAGCACACTTAATTTTAAATACCACATTACTGAAATATCCAAAGCAAATATTTAATATCATATTCGTAACATCTAAGTCATTAAAAATGTTGTTTCCTACCAGAAATTGTATCCTCACAAAATTGGCTTGACTGTGTTCCTGTGTACAACTGAATCAATTTCACACTTACTCACAGCCCTGTCTCTGGGAGGTGGTCCATTCATTGGTTTGATGTTACCATAGCAACTCTGCAGCATGGTCACATGCCAGCTAAGCTCTACCCGTTGAGTCCTAGTATTCGACAAACCACGCTATATGAACTCACAGTACTACGCCTGCCTAGCTCTGGGCTCTTTGACCCTCACTCCTCACCTTAAACACTACAAAAGAGAAATCTAAGAGTAACTTGTGGTGTTGGAAAGAATATTTTAAGGGCACACATAAAATTTCTTTAAGGTCCTACAAAGAGAAGTTTGAGCTAACTTAAACTGCTGTTGTGAGTATCCAGTTAGAATGAGCTTTCAAATGAAAGGCCGTTGTTTTAAGTTTCAGGGCTTTGAATCCTGGTCATGGAAACTTAGTTATGACGTACTTGTTTTCTTATAGAATCTCACTGGCTTTGTGGTTATCTATTTGTCTTAGTATCTTCAATAGCAGTGTGGCAAAGTAGCAAAAAGGAAGGGGCTTGAAAAACTAAAGTTTAGTCATATTGTTGTTCCTCCTATGGGGCTGTAAACCCCTTCAGCTCCTTGGGTCCTTTCTCAACTCCTCCACTGGGGACCCTGTGCTCAGTCCAATGTGGCTGAGAGCATGCACCTCTGTATTTGTCAGACACTGGCAGAGCCTTTCAGGAGACAGCTATAACAGGCTCCTGTCAGCAAGCTTTTGTTGGCATCCACAAGAGTGTCTGGGTTTTGTGACTGTATATGGGATGGATCCCCAGGTTGGACAGTACCCCCAGAGCTCCCCGGGACTAAATCACCAACCAACGAGTACACATGGAGGGACCCATGGCTCCAGCCACATATGTAGCAGAGGATGGCCTTGTCGGTCATCAATGGGAGGAGAGGCCCTTGGTCCTGTGAAGGCTCCATGCCAGTGTAGGGGAATGCTAGGACAGGGAAACAGGAGTGAGTAGGTTGGTGAGCAGGGGAAGGGAGAAGGGATAGGGAGTTTTTGGAGGGGAAACTAGAGAAAAGGATAGCATTTGAAATGTAAATAAAGAAAATATCTAATAAACAACAACAACAACAACAAGAACCCTAAAGTTTAGCTTCTCTTGAGTCAGGTTGCCAGAAATGCAAACTCTGGTGCCTACAGGAACCCTCCTCCTCCAAAGAACTTTCAGGTAGTGTTGTCCCTTGCCATGGATGCCTGTGGCTGCCATTGCTAAAGTGTATGTCCCTCCCATCTCTGGTTGTGTCTTTATGTTTTCTTCCCTCTCTGCTCTTGTCAGGATACTCAGCCAGCTGGCTGTACCCAACCCAAGAGCCTCATCCTCTCTTGATGATAGATTAAGAGCTCAATCCTTTCCCGGGAAATCAGTTCAGATCCTCAGCATCCTATTCATAAAACAAACAAAAGAAAGGCAAGTCAGGCATTCTGACAGCTCTGCTTCACTTACTGATGAATAAGGGCACAAACGAGAACTAAATAGCTCTCCCTTGCACCTGAACATCGACACAATGTCAGATGTGGACACACACCCAGAGATTGGGCATGCTGTGCCTTCCTGTGAGTTTGGCTGCTCCCTCACAGACTCCTTTAGAAAATCATTAGGGAGCTACAAGACACACAACCTAAAATATCTTTCAACAAAAAGCATCAGCCAGAGAGGAGAAGGTTGAAAACATCACAGATTCCAGGGCCACAATTTTGCAACTTCTGGGTGATCATCCCCTCTCTGTCATCCTAATGGAGTACCTATGAATGATACTGCATATGTTCTGAGCCCCTCTTATGCTTGACACAGGCATAGTGATTGAGACTATGGTTTCTGGGGATTCTTATGTGTGTGGACAGCATCAGCCATAGATTCTGTCCTCCGGTGGAGAAAGCATGCATCACTGCCTTCAGATCTTTCTACTCCTGGGTGCTTCTCCTAACCATACTGCCATGAGCCCTGTTTCTTGGACTTAGCTGGGGAATGGCCTTCTGCCTGCTTATTGCCTTTCCTGTCAAAGTTTACTCGTCCTCCTCTTGCTTTCTGTTAGGTGTTTGCTTAAGTTAATGAGCAAGAAAATTCACCAGTTTTGATTTCCTGTATGAGTCTTTCTGCTCTGAGATTTCTCTGACAGCTTGGTTGGCAAAATAC
>CACVCL010021559.1:0-59334 GCA_902729485.2 Mus minutoides
GACTTGATGGGGTGGGTGAGTTTGGATCTGGTGATGCCAAGTACCCTTGGATTCTGTTGCTTTTGTTCTTACGCTTACCTCCTGCCATCTCTAATCAAGGAGACCTGGCCTTGGTGCAGGCCAGAAGGGAGAGTCTGAAATGGTCTGGGCCTATCTCTGTCCTGGCTGGTGACTCAGGTCGCAAGGGATTGGGCAGGAATAGATGCTGCTTTCTGCTGTTCGCCTTGATGTGTGCCTCTGCGTTTTCAATGCCCCCGGTGTGCTCCACTCACCTTTAACCCCGAAGTGTGCCTAATGTCCCTGGGTTTGGAGAGTGCGCTGGCGGCCCTCTCCGCTGCGTTCAGAGAGGGATGATGGCGGTCCAGCGGCGGGGGAGGTCCTAGCTGGCTGGGAGGGGTCCCAGCCTCTGGTTGGACTGAGGTCCTCTGTTCCAGCTGCTGCTGCAGCTGGCCACTGGACCCTCTGCGATTTCAAGGCCCCTGGTGTGCTCCACTCACCTTTAACCCCGAAGTGTGCCTAATGTCCTGGGGTTTGGAGCTTGCGCTGGCGGGCCTATCCGCTGCGTTCAGAGAGTGGAGTCTGTTCTCCTCTCAGTTTCCTGGTTCGAAGCTCCACCTCTTCTTGCATGTCTTCCCTTCTCATAATTGATGCCCACCTCCTAAGTCTTCATCCTCACCTTTGATTGTCAGTTGAGTACGGAATAAATCACTTTCAGCACTTTGAATACAATATAGAATTATCTTCTTTAACTCAACATGATTGACATGTAAACTGAAGCTAATTTTGTCCTTATACTAAGTAATTGGATTTATTTCTCTGTAAGGATTATTTTACTTTTGAACGTATAGCTGTTTATTCAACAACTTATTTTCTTTTCTCATATTTATTTTAATTCAGTAAATTTGTGTTTAACTTTACCATAGTGAGAAAGAAGCAAATTAAAAAGTCAAGTTAAAATCTCTCTCTTGTACAATGTTTGATAAAAGTTACATTAACCACATATCCTTCTGAAATTGTGCATTTAAAATATGAAAAATAGCTTGTCCTCTGGGGTATTAATTTTAATATCTTAATATCTTAGATGTTATTCATCTATTTGGATAAACATTCAGTAACTAATTTTTAGTTCATGAATAAGTCATTCTTTGGAGCTAAAGTATTTCCTTTTTATTAATGGTTTTCCCTTCAAGTTTCCTATTTTTGTCTTTCTACAGTTTTTAAAAACTCTACCTGGGTCCTTTGGGCTATGTCTACCATTTCTTCAATGTTTTCCTTATATTTTTCAATCTCTTCACCCTCTTGTTTTATATCTTAGAAAACGTCTCCAAAAGCTTTCTGTTTGGCCTAGAATTTTTCATAATTTTTGTTTAATAATTATAGATTTTGCCTCTGTTTTATGAATGCAATATCTTTCTTATCTGTTTGATGATGTGGGTGATATTTAATCATATTTGTATTATGTATCTTGAGTTTTCTGAGTTTAGTGACATTGGGTCTTTTTCTCATATTACCTTTTATCTCTTGCTCTAAACTGTCTAATTACATACATACACATGCACACATGCACATGCACACACACACACACAGTGAGAGAGAGCATACACACATGTGACATGTATATACATATATGTGTATATGTGTATTTAATGAAGAGATTTACTACTATTGAGAGCTATAGTGAGATTTCTTGTTACTCTTTAGATGTTTCCCCTAGAGCAGAGCTTTTCAACCTTTCTAACACTGTGATTCCTCAATAGAGTTCCTCATGTTGTGATGAGCTCCAAGCATAAAATTATTTCTGTTGCTACTCTATAACTGTAATTTTGAACCTTAATGCAAATATCTATGTTTTCTTCTGTTGTTAGGTGACCCTGTGAAAGGGTCATATGACCCCAAAAGGTATCAATCCACAAGTTGACAATATCTGCCTGTATTAGGGTTCTCTAGAGTCACAGAACTTATGGGTAGTCTCTATATAGTAAAGGAATTTGTTGATGACTTAAAGTCTGCAGTCCAACTCCCAAAAAAGGTCAGCAGCAGCTGTGAATGGAAGTCCAAGGATCTAGCAGTAGCTCAGTCCCACAAGGCAAGCAGGCTAAGGAGAGAGAGAGAGAGAGAGAGAGAGAGAGAGAGAGAGAGAGAGAGAATCTTCATTCTTCCAAAGTCCTTATGTAGGTCTCCAGAAGAAGGTGTAGCACAGACTAAAGTTGTGTGCCACTACACCTTTAATCCCAAATGATCTTAAAGTCAGAGACCCCTCTGTCTTAATCTTCTGGAATTCATAGTCACTATGCCTCAAGATCTCCATGCCAAGATCCAGCTCAGAAACTTGTATCTCCCAGGCTCCAGACTAGGATCGCTGGTGAGCCTCCAATTCTGGATTGTAGTTCATTCCAGATATAGTCAAGTTGACAACCAGGAATAGCCACTACACTGCCTGATAGGATTTCCCCTATGTGGAGCATTAACTTCTGGCTCTGGGTGAATTTTCCCTCTCAACATGGATGATAATGAGCACTAGCATATATCAAGATGAGCTTCAAGTAGCCTTTCTTGTTTGTTTCATAGAGCTAGGTCATCCTGATATTCAGTTCTATAGAGCCTGGCTTCCACATCCCTTTTCTTCCTTACTTTTTCTTTTCTTTTCTTTTCTTTTCTTTTCTTTTCTCTTCATTTCTTTTTGTGCTATCTCCTGCTCAGTTGTGATTCTATTCTCCGACTTCCTAGGCATACAGCAATGTTCTGGACCTCCTACTTCTCTCTTTGCCCTGGAGATGAGACTGCTCCAGGCCTTTCAGTCTCCTTCCAATGAGGCCCTAGCAAATGTTCAGTACTTAGATTTGGCTATCCACATAGACACATAATCATCTACATTGCCTAGGAAAGTTTTCTATTAGCTTTTATTTTGACTGTGTTGTTGCCTGTTTTTAAGTGGGACTTGTGAGAAGTAGCGCACTCACCTGCTATGGCCATCTTTAGATCCTACCAAAACATTTGTAGTTGACTTTCTCCTGAATAGCAGGAAGTTACATTTTGCTTTTAAAATCTCATCTGAAGGGACTGGATTTGCTCAGTAGTAAGAAGACATCCTCTTGCAAAGCTTCATGGTCAGTTCCCAGCTCCCGAATATGACTGCTCACAACCATCTGTGAATCTATTTCCGGGGTGGCCTCTTCTGGCCTCTGTGAGCACCAGATCCACATATGGTGAACAAACATTCATACAGAGAAACACTTATTTGCATTTTTAAAATTAAAAATATTCAAAATAAATGAAAGCCTGTGCTAAAAATCATGAGGACATTCATCTTGTGAAGAATACATTGACTGTACTTACACACCTGCAAACGGTCATTCATAGGTTTGCTTCTGCAGCCTTCCCTCAGCCTTTGAACATTTATAATTTTTCATGGCAACCAGTTTCCTTCCTTTCTTTTCTCCCGTGTCTTTTTTGATACAAATCATTTTATTTGTTAACATTTCAAATGATATCTCCCTTCCCAGTTACCCTTCCACAAATCCAGCGTCCATCCCCCTTTTGCCCCTCCCCTTTGCTCCTCCTCTTCTCATGAGGCATCCACTAACCCACTTCTGCCTCACCCCTATAGCATACCCCTACACTGTGGCATCAAGCATTTCATGGGACCAAGGGCCTGCCCTACTGTTAATGTCAAATAAGGCTGTTCTTTGCTACATATGTATCTGGAGCCATGGGTCCCTGAGAAATAGAAGAGTTCATGTGTACTCTTTGGTTGGTGGTTTAGTCCCTGAGAGCTCTGTGTGGTCCAGTTAGCTTATATTGTTCTTCCTATTTGGTTGTAATCCCTTTCGCTCCTTCAGTCCTTTCCCTAGCTCTTCCATTGGGGTCCCCAGGCTCAGTCCGATGGCTGTAACTATCTCCTATGTCTTTGTTTCAATTTTTAAAATCTACATCTCATATGATAAATTTAACTCCTTTGTAGCATACTTTTAAAGCACCATCAATCCATGAGTGAACGGTAGTCTTGACCTATGCACAGCACCCTTCCCTGCTTCCCACACCATTTTATTGGACATTAAGTTTGTAACATGTGGATTGGATAGGCATATTCAGCTATAGCTGACACCACCTTTACTTAGCCCTTACATGTATAAAGTGTCTTTTAGTTAGTACAACACAGTGAATGTAAAATTGACTAGGTAGAATGATTGAGCTGCATTTTTCACTCAAGTTGTACTTAGCATTGCAGAGTAAACATTTGAAACATGTCAGATGTGTATTCTTTGGCATAGAATTTATTTATCTGTTTGAACACTTGGGAGTCTTTTAAATTTTGTAAACTATTCCTTCTACGTATTTTGGAGAACATCAAAAGTTCTGCATGACCCATTGTTTAATTGAACTTCCCAGTAGCATTTTTATTCTGTCTCTTGTGAGTGCAGAACAGACTTCAATTATGTCATTACATATCTTGGTCCATGTAAAAACCCAATCGATCCTTTTTCTCTTCTCATTTTTAAAAAATGTTCTCTGATTTTCATTTTAAAAATTTGTTTTAAAAGTTATGTGTTAATCATTTGTGTCTATTTGTGGGTATGTGTATGTGAGTGCAGAAAACCACAGGGGCAGGAAGAGGGGAACAGATCCCCTGAAGTTGGAGTTATGGGTTGTTGGAGCTGCTCAGTGGATGTGCTGGGAACCAACCTGGTCCTTCTAAGAGCAGCAAGCACTTTTAATCACTCAGCCATTGTTCCAGTTCATCCCTTGTTCCTATTTTAAATGAGACTCTTCTTATGAATTTCTTATTCCATTTTGTAGGGCTCAAGTTTAATCGTATTAAGATGCCAATTTGTTTGTGTGTGTGTATGTGTGTGTGTATTTCTTTGACACTAAAAACAAACATCTTTCAAAACCCTCAACAATTTCTCCTCTGATGTTCTCATGTTCTTTATGCAATAGTATCCCATAAAATCATTTATGAACTTCCCAGGTTGTCACTATTAAATATGAAACTGCCCACATCTGCGTGCATTCTTTCTACATTGTTATAACTCACTTAAGGAAGTGCTGTCCTCTCCATAAAGTGAGACAGGCTCCATATTCAATCTCCTCTCAGCTTCCTGGAAAGCAGCAGTGTGATAAGCTCTCCCTTTGCTCTGGGCTCTGCCGCTAGCCAGTTCCCTACTCAGCAACAGCAGCCTTGCACGCTAGTGCTTCAGAGCCATTGCTTACACAGACCTTTACAAATCATCAGCTATCTCTGCAATCTGCTTCTCATCATCAACCACTTGGTCCTCATCTGTCTCGGGCTAGCTCTTACATCACACTCACGACAATCGTCCTCATCTAAGAGAGCAGCAGCCTCCCCGCTTCTAATTCTAGTGCTTCTTCTTCACTCCCTATTCCTCTTGAGTTCTCAGCAGAATCTGAAATGAGATTGGTGACTCCCTCCGTCTGGAAGCACATTTTAGCCCTGCCAGGCAATTTCTACCTAGGCTCTTCATCCTTTTATTAATTTAAGCGCTTGCTATTTACATTATTGATTTCCATATGGTTTAGATGCTAAAGATATATATGACAGGAGGCATTTTAGGGAGGAAATGAAGCGGTTCATGCCAGTCATTGTGAATGCAGATAGCTATATGACGTACTCAGAAAGAAGACATTGAAGAAAAATTTTCAAGAAAATTGCAATTTTTTTATTTCCAAATATATATTAATAAGGACTATCATTCTCATTAAATCAGATGAATTAGTGTATAGACTTTAATTTTCAATAGTTTTGCTGTTGAAAATGTACTATAAATATAATGTGGACTACAACTTATCATTCTTGTAGACTGATTATTCTAAAAAAGCTCCCACTAAACCATATGGCTTATTTAGAGAAAAGGAGATAGAGTAAATAATTAGCAAATGTAATACATTGATAAGACTAATAACCTTGTCTATAATTGTAATAAGTCCTATTGTTCAGTTTTATGGAAACTGGTTAATAAATAATGAAATAATATCAAAGTCTTTTTTATAAATAATAGAGGAAATTATTCTTTGGTAGATAATTGTGTAAGAGCTATATAAATTATACTTTTCCAGTAGGGCTGGTCTATGGAAGTGTATAAGATGGGAGTTTGAGGATCAGATTATTTTACTCCGTATTCTGAAAAACCAATGTGTTTTTTGTCATATTTGATACAGTGAATCCTATCTAATGTAGGGAAACTTTTGTCTCATTTAATTACGTGTGTGTGTGTGTGTGTGTGTGTGTGTGTGTGTGTGTGATATATTCCTGTATGTACATGCATGTTCATTTGTGTACATTTGGGCATCAGTGGAGGTCAGAAGACAGCACTGGTTGTCTGTCCTTCCCTCCCATCTTACTTTAGATAGGAGGTGTTGTTGTTGAATGCTGCATGTGTTTCAGACTGGCTGGTCCATTAGCTTCTTGCGATTCTCCTTTCTCTGTCTCCTAGCTTGTTGAAGGAGCCCTGAGATTACAGACATGCACTACAATGCATGACTTTATGTAGGTTCTGGGGTTCAAAGTCAGGTCTTCATTCTTGCACAACCAGTATTTTACATATAAAACCACCTCTCTGTCCTATTTTCTTTTACTATCAAACAGGTATAAAAATACTAGTATTTTTATTCTCTGGGATAATCATAAACTTTAAATACTACAGCATTGCAGAATACATCCATGCATACATAAGCTAGCAACATAACTATAATTAGCTATTGTTAAATGAAATGGTTAATATATATTATATACAATATCTTTTATCACAATCTTTAAAATGATATTGTTAGAGTCTCCAACTTAAGATAAAAATTTGAGAGGTAGTAGCAGACAAAAAAAAAATGATATACCTCATATGGGGTATGCCCAGCACTTGAAGTAAGAGGGGCTAAGTCCAAAGACCATAACTACTTCATTTCAGCATGCAATAAAGAGACTCCCACAGGAATTTGAAATAGTGAAATTGTTTGAGGAGTAATTATTACTTTCCTGTTTTGTGCCTACTCTCTGTTCTGTGACAGAGATTGGAGATACAAAAACGAAAAGACAGCATGTCCGTCTTCCTCCACTAGTAAGTGGAGACGCACAGAGAAAGACCCAGGGAGCCAACATAGAAGCTGACACACTGTCACGGCTCCTTCTTTCTTTCTTTCTTGAAGCCTTACAAGCTCCAGTAGCCAGCCATCTTGGTCGACAAGGTGCACTGCAGTACATAAACTGTGTGCTAAAGATAATGGTCCAAAAAGAGAGTCACTGTAGCACCTCTGCTCCATCTCTTCACGTCGCTGGTGTAAAGAATGAGTCTCTGAGTGTTTGGCTTCCATTGTGAGCTACTAAAGCAGTCCTGATTGATGCAGATATATATTACATCATTAAGCGCGGAAAACACATTTACAGATTGTAGAGGAGCAGCATGCCAGATAATGGACAAAATATTGCCTCGGGCTAATGTGCTGTGGAAGTGGGAAGCAGGGTTTGGGGGTAACAAATTAATAGAACTTTGAGATGTTGCGTTTATTCAGAAAGAACTGAATGCTTTTCGGCAATTAGCCAGCATAGACAGAGTTTCCATGTGGCAGCCCTGCTGCTGGCTGAAAGCTGGTGGGTAGATTGACAGACTCAGAACAGCTACTTAGGAGTGAGGCTGCTGTGAGTGTAGAAATAGCCACAGACAGTTCGTGCTCCTGAGGGAAATGATGGTTTGTTATTAAGCTTGAACTATGATGAAATCAGTAAAAGCATCATAGGAGAGAGCGAAACCATGGGGTGCTATTAAGAGTTGAACAATTCTAGTTTGTGAGGGAATATGGATTCTACTTACAAAAAATAATAGCATATACGAGGGGAAGAAAGAAGTCACTGTCATTGTTTTGAAACGCTTGCGAGCTATTCCATTGTGTCATGAATCGTAAGTCAAATTTCATGTTATTAGTATTAATTTTATTAGTGCGATGTGTGTGTGTACTGCCACAATATTGCCTATGTGAGATAACGTGTTGTGAGTTATGCTCCACAGATCTAATGTCGTGCCTGTGAAATGTGGTGGAAATGTGCATGATGGGAAAGAGAGGGGGAGAATGAGAGAGGAGGGTCGGGAGATAAAAGAGAGAGCTAGATATAGACAGGGAAGGGCCAAGAAGGTTTTCCCTATTAATTCTCATTTTTTAGGCATTCCAGTGACTTTCTTGGCTGACAGCACACTTTCTATCAAGATGCTTGCCTATAGTCATTATCAGCTTTCTATTTACATGTGTAGCATGCCCACTCAGGTCTATACATGCAGTAGCTATGGTGCTGTTGCTTCCTCAACAGATCAGACATATGAATGTTAGTCGTTACTATCAGGATACCACACAAACCAAACATGTATATGTCAATAACATGGACCTGAAGATACCTCTGGATATACATGTGGACACGCTTGCGTGTAGCAAACTATAAATGGGATAAAAATGTCCATATCCCCTTCCTGGAGGACCATTTCTTCATAGGAATGGTCTCTTCTGGTTCAGTGTAGATCATTCTTTCAGCTTTAGAGGACATTCTTGTATACGACTGTAGTGTGTTCAATGCCACTGGGTTGTGCTCATGTGGTTTAATGCACAAAACAATTTATTTCAAGACACAGGAATACTTAGGATAAACCAAGGCCAGCTAAATAGCTCAGTGGTGAAAATGTCTGCTGCCAAGACAGACACATCTGCGTTTGACTCTTAGGTGCCACAGGGTGGAAGGAAACAACTTACTCCTGCAAGTCATCCTCTAACCTCCACATAACACCTCCTCTGTGACACTCCCACATAAAGATATAAATACATGGAATTGAAATAACTTTATTTTAAAGAATTTAGATGAACTAGAAAACAGAATGCATACCTAATCAGAGAGCTGGCAGGCCAGAAAGGGATACATACTCACATGCTACCATTGTGGCAACCAAATTTGGACTGGTAAGACAAGAATCTTGGACAAAAGACATTGTTAGTATGCTTGCTATTCTAAAACTCTCTCTAAATATAGACAAAGAAGTCTCACAACCAAAAACAGAAAATGCAAAAGAAAAAAAAAGGGGGGATTACCTGAGCCCTCTCTCTTCTGCAATCTTGGAGTAAAGGAAAAGCCTATGTTAAAGGCAATACTCAACCCACAGGATTTAGCTGTAATTCAGATAATCAGGACAATAGACTCAAACTTTGCAGGGGAAAAATGAAAGCACAGACTGTATAGGAATCAATAGCATAGAGTCATTCCACTAAATGAAAGACAGGCATGAACATCAGCACAGGAGATGCTGCAAGGGGCACCTAACAGTTTGTTTCATTTAAAAGGGGAAAAGAAAGTTATTATCTCTCTATACTTGAAACTCATGGCATAAGTGACTTGCCCAGTTTTCTTTTCTACTCTTTTCTCTCTCTTTCTGTCACCTAGGCTACAAAGAGAAGCATCTTTTTTCTTTGTCTCTGTATGTCCTCCCATTGGTATTTTGTTCCCCCTTCTAAGAAGGACCTAAGTATCCATACTTTGGTCTTCCTTCTTCTTGAGCATCATGAGGTCTGTGAATTGTATCTTGGGTATTCCAAGAAGCATCTGTTTAGACAGATGTTCATTTATCTCTCTGGTAATTTATGTACATTGTGGAAATGTGGAAGCTTTTGCTATATTAAAAATGACCAGTAGAAGTAACCTTGGATCTATATGGAATCATCTAATTAGACAAATCCCTCACCTTACACACCACCCTGATGTACACAGAAGTGGTCTTGTTTGCAAACACTGGTATTAAAAGGGTCATAGATAGGACTGGAGGATACATTTGGTCAATAAGTTGCTTTCCATGAAAATAGGAAAGTGACATATGCTTATATCCCCAGCACTGATAAGGGCGGTGTCAGAGTATCCATGAAATTTGCTATTCAGCTATTCTAGCCAGCCAGTAGCTCCAGATTCAGTGAGAAACTCTCGTTTAAAGCTAAAGAATAAGGTAATAGAAGAAGACACTTGGCATTGACCTCTGACCTCCAGACAAACGTACACACACACACACACACACACACACACACACACGTCTATCCACACAAACAGAGGTACAATTTTAAAAAAAAGAGAGATGGAAATCATGGTTCATATCATTTAATGCCCTGCAAGGCATTAAATGCTAAAAGAAAAAGCAAATGTCTCTCTTCATTGCTTCTGGAAATGTGAGCCTATAGGGCAGGACCCTTCATGAATCCCAGCTCGCAAGGTCATTTCTCAAGACACTTCACCATCAGAGTCTAAGGGGGGAAAAATGTTGCTTACAAAGGGAACAGCAAGTAACTTGATCTCTTCTTTCTACCAGTTGCAAAAATATCTTTTATAGATTATACATTGATGTTCTTTGATGTTACATAGGAGTTGGGGTTTGATAAAGGATATTATACATTCATTTCTGAAAATGATGTCTGGAAAAGCTGTCAAGTTTATCAAAAATAAAGAAGACTTCTACTGAGTCTTGGACTGAGTCATAGAAGAAAATTACTTCGTGTTGGTAAGGATTGGAAAACCAACTATTCCACATCTTTTGCTCTCAACATGGAGTTCTTTCTGACACCTGTGACTTTCAATTATTGATCAATCACTGGGCTTCCATTCTAACAGGAAAGCTCCAGGATGATAGGATTTTATGTTTATACATTCATGTGTGTGTGTACATGTATATGTGAATTTCCCATACATACACTCATACATGCATACACACACACATACACTCATACATACATACATACAAACATACATACATACATACATACTGTGAGATCACATCCCATGAAATATAATCATAACAAATAAAATTGTAGCTGTCAGATAAGCAAGGTGTGGGACTAAGGAACATAATGTTAAAGGGACCCTGATTGGCCTGTGTAGTTTCTTTCTATAAACTTATTATGGTAACAAGACTCTACAGAAGATAAAACTCTGGATCTCTCAGGTTAATATTTTGTTTTTGGATTGCCCTAAATCCTTTGACAAGACTTTGGGGAAAGATTGAGCAGTACTTACAAAATAACTCTAATTTTATTGTTACCCAAAATATAATTTAAAAAATTAAAATTCTATCTTTTTTTTCCACTGGATGACCCAGATGTCCCTCAACAGAGGAATGGATACAGAAAATGTGGTACATTTACACAATGGACTACTACTAAGCTATTAAAAACAATGAATTTATGAAATTCTTAGGCAAACAGATAGTCTGGAGGATATCATCCTGAATGAGGTAACCCAATCACAAAAGAACACACATGATATGCACTCACTGATAAGTGGATATTAGTCCAGGAGCTCAGAATACCCAAGATACAATTCGCAAAACACATGAAACTCAAAAAGAAGAAAGATTAAAGTGTGGATACTTTGATCCTTCTTAGAAGGGGGAATAAAATACCCATGGAAGGAGTTCCAGAGACAAAGTATGAAGCAGAGACTGAAGGAATGACCATCCAGAGACTGCCCCACCTGGGGATCCATCCCATATACAACTACCAAACCCAGACACTATTGCAGATGCCAACAAGACCTTGTTAACAGGAGCCTGATATGTCTCCTGAGAGACTCTTCCAGTGCCTGACAAATACAGAAGTGGATGTTCACAGTCATTTATTGAATGAAGCACAGGGTCCCCAATGAAGGAGCTAGAGAATATACCCAAGGAGCTGAAGGGGTTTGCAGCCCCATAGGAGGACCAACCATGTGAACTAACCAGTAACCCCAGAGCTCCCTGGGACTAAACCAACAATCAAAGAAAATACAGCATGGCTCTAGCTGCATATGTAACAGAGGATGGCCTAGTCGGTCATCCATGTGAGGAGAAGCCCTAGGTCTTGTGAAGGTTCTGTGCCCCAGTATGGAGGAATGCCAGGGCCAGGAAGCAGGGGTGGGTGGGTTGGTGAGCAAGGTGAGGGGAAGGCAATAGGGATTTTTGTAGGGGAAACCAAGAAAGGGGATAACATTTGAAATCTAAATAAAGTAAATATCTAATTTTTAAAAATTAAAGCAAGCGAAGTTTCAATCACATTTCTCAATTTTTTACAAGTTCCTTCTCCAAAATTTCCTAGGAATTTCAAAAGAAAATAGCTAAGAGGCAATTTCATCATTAATCTACATGGGGGTAAAATAATGACCAGTGACCATTATACACTCAAGTAGCAAGTGGGTGGTAGGAAACTGATGCATTTGAGAAAAACACAAAGAACTAATGCATTGCTAAGAGCTACTGACTATACCAGCAATGGCAAGGATAACAATGAGAAATCGTAAATACGACCGACCATCTAAGCACATACTCGAAACTCTCCTGTCTCACTTTGTCAGTGCAAACAAACGTGCAGAGGATTTCTTTTTAATTTTTTATTTAATTTCTCTTCCAAAACCTTCTTCCCCTTTGAGTGTTTCATACTTTGTTTTTACCATTTTAATGAACAGTTAATTAAATTATGACTCCAATTTAGAGTGTAGCATGCCATTGGATAAATTTTTCCTTTTAATGTTAAAGTAGAAAATCCTATTTTCTCTCTCAGAACTCTGCTCAACAAAACTCAGAAAATATATTTTCCATAAAAACCATTTTACAGACCCACAGCCACCCAGGGAAGATATATAGGGAGAAAACAAAGTGGAGGTGAAATTGTCAATGTGTGTCTTGGCAATTAAGCTTAGTATTTAATTGTGGGTAATGCTGATGGCTGACCTGGTCAATGAGGCAGTGTGTCTGCCCTGGCTCTAACTCAGAAAAGAGACAAACTTGTTAGCGCCCCACCCCTCCTGACATCTTCCTTTGCCCCGCCACAGCACACTTCTTTGACTGACACTAAGCAGCAATTTCAGGTAATGTGCCCTGTCTTAAGTGTACTGAATTACTTAGCCCCACTTTACCAATAGAGAATAAAAATGGGCGGGTGGGCATTTATACTTCCCGAGCGCCAAGCATCCTCTAAGTCTTGCTGATTTTTACTTTGAAAAGGAAAAAGCAGCAGTATCTGATGCCTCTATCTTCTCTTTCTTTTCCTAGATGTAATTTTGAATCCTTGAAGCAGGTTAATCAATAGTTGCTTTTCTCTTTTATGGGATTGATAGTCGCACATCTTGGCTGATTTATATACAGGCATTTGTGTTTTGGTTAATAAGTGAAACTTTGTTATTCCTTAGAAAAGAAGGATCACTAACTCAAGATCACAAATGGCATTTCTGTTTGTGCTCTTGCTCTAGTTCCCAGTGGGTCAGGCTGAAAATCAAGACAGGGTGGAACAAATGTTCCATATCTCAATGTGGTAAGTATGCTCTTCGGATCCTTCCCACCCAAAAATAAAATCAGAATTAGAATCATGACATCCTATCTCCCCAAACAGGTAAACTGGCAGGATAAGAAGTTTCCTTTGCTTAAATCCCTAGTCAAAAAGATGATCTGCAGCAACTTTATATGCCCCAGTACAGGGGAATGCCAGGTCCAAGAAGTGGGAGTGGGTGGGTAGAGGAGCAGGACAGGGGGAGGGTATAGGGGACTTTTGGGATAGCATTTGAAATTTAAATGAAGAAAATATCTAATAAAAAAAAAGATGATCTGCAGCAATTGATGTTGGTCAATTTACTCTCTGTTCTGTCTTTCCTGCTCAACTTATAAAGAAAATAACTTCAAAATAACCAGCTATTCTTAGTGTTTGTGTTTGAGAGATGTGTTTGTGTGTTTGTATCTGCTTTCTTCTCTCTATACCATCACCTCCTCTGACTGACCTCTTGAATATTTACTGTATTATATGGAAGAAAATATTGCTCAGTTCAAGAAATACAAACACACACACCCAAAAACGACCAATTAAGTTCTTTAATTAGTTGTAAATTTAGTCTTTGAAAGTATGTGAACATACACACCCATATCAACATCTGTCTATCCACCCTTCAGAGAGGGTATTTAGTACATTTTTAATGCAGCTAGATTCTTTATTTCAACCCTAAAATGTCCAGAAACAATGACTAATTTAAGTAAAATGGCAGAGTACAAATTCAGTTTACAGAACCAAGTTGCATTTCTATATACCAACAGCAAGCTCCCGAAGGAAGAGGTAGATCATGGGTTCATTCCCATTTACAATAGCACCAAAGACAATAAAAAGTCTCGACATAAACCTAGCCAAGGAGATGATAGACCTTTAAAATGCAAATTTCAACTCTCTTAAGGAAAATTAATAAAGACACTAGAAAATGGAAAGACATCCTGTATTCGGATCAGAGGAATTAATATTGTGAAAATGACCATTTTCTACCAAATGCAATTTATAAATTCAACACAATTCCAATCAAAATGTCCATGTCATGCTTCATAGGAATATTTAAAAAATCTAATTTTTATATGGAACCAAAAAAATGGCTTATTTTGCTTTGCTAAATGATCCCAAATTCCAGCCATTTTCCTCCATATGACAAAATTTCATTTGTGTGTGTCTGTGTGTGTGTTTGAATAATATTCAATCTTATATATTACTGGGAGAATTGTTTCCCTGTAGAAATCTAAACAAATATCTGAGGGCACCAAGAAGAAACCAAAATGTAATGTCACCAAAGTCCAACCTGGAGGACAAATGAGTTTACTGGGCTTATGTGTAGAGCAGGGATATGGGTCACTTTCAGGAGTCTGGGTGACCCCAAAGCAGCCACACCACCACAAAGTCTCACTCTACTATGGATAACAATTTCCCTGCAGCTGTACAGATGGATTCTTCCTACCCTGAACCCCCCACACTATCCCAGCTAACTTTACCACCATCCATACACTCAAAAACCATGACAAAACCATAAGACCATAGGCAACTGGGGCAGAATTACATCCAAATATCCAAGAGTTAAGAGAAAGAACTGATAAAACCCTCCAAGAGTGAGGATGCAATGACTATGCCTACCCCTCATTTTATAAAGGGATGTTAAAAGTCAACAAATCCAATCTCTAAGGGTCTCTTGCAAGTAGTCAATGTGTTCTGATGAAGAAAATGGCTGTTCTGCTATGGAGATAGCATTCTACAAAATATGGACATGTATAACACATTTTAGATATCCAGCTATCTGCACACATGCCCCTAGCATGATTCCATATTATATCTACTGCAGAATGCAGTGATAAATACAGCAGGCAGGTAGATCTGTTACATGTCTCCTCTGTCTCCTTAAGAGAAATATACAGGAATGATATACCTGGACCCAATCACAGCCCCATTCTTACCTTTTACAGCCACCTCTGTATTGTTTATTACTAATAACTAATTTACATCCCACTGAAAGTGTAAAGGATTTATTTTCACACCTACAGATAGATAGACAGACGGATAGATAGGTAGATAGATAGATAGATAGATAGATAGATAGATAGATAGATAGATAGATAGCATTCTGAATAAAGCATAATGAGATAACAATATGGTCTTGATTTACACTCCCCTGATAGCTAAAAATATTGAACTTTTTTTTCAAATATGTGTAGACTGTATTTGGGGACATTGCTGTTCAGAATATTGTGCTAATTCATTTCACTGAAATTACTTGTTCTTTCACACTATGTTTTAAAAGTCTTTATGCAGGCTGGATATCAATGCTCTGTCAGATAATAAGCTGGCAAGATTTTCTCTTTAGGTATTTACTGTTATATGTTGATAAACTTCCTTCTGAAATACAATGTTCATCCATTATCATAGCCCCTCCAGTATTCTTTCACTAATATGGGCATAGCAAATCCATCCATTTCAAATTCATTATGTTCTATACTTGTTGAAAGTGAGTTGTTCATAAACAAACACGATTGGAGTTATTATTTCATCTGGTTCGGAAATCTGAAATTTCCCTAGTGTACATAAACTTTTTCTATCTAAAGTGATCACTGGAACAGTGAGCTCCTTGTCTACCATTCCTGTTAGTGCTTTTGAATTTCTTTATTCTCATCCCCTCCCCCTTTTCTGCCCTGTCTGATATGATTAGGCATAAGATTCTGTTTTATCTCCTCGGTATGTTATACTTCATTTTTAAATGTTTTGTATTTTTGAAATTGTAATAGTTTCCCTCATCCCCTTTCCTCCCTCCATATCCTCTCAGATACTCTAGCCTGCTTTCCCTCAAATTCATGTGTGTGTTTGTGTGTGTGTTTGTGTGTGTGTGTGTGTGTGTGTTCCTTAATACAACCTGCTTAGTCAGTATAGTGTTACCTGTGTGTACCTTTTTTCAGAGTTGACTGGATATGCAATTGATTGGCTTTTCCAAGGGAATGCTATTTGCCCTGTTCTCAGCATTCTTTAGTTGCCCGTAGTTCTTGGTTGAGAGTTAAGGCTCTTCATCCCTCATCCACACTTGCATGTCTTTTGGTGTTGTCCTTGATCAGAGAATATTCAGGTATCAGTGATGCTGAGGTCTCACAGCTGTGGCTTCTGACATTTCCAGGCGTCACTACTATCTCACCTCAAACTCTCCAGTCCATTAGCTCTTACAATCTTTCCACCCCCTTTTCTGCAATGATCATAGATCCTTAGAAAGAGAATAGAGCTATTAGTCCATCTTTTTATGCATTTTGTATTCTAAGTCCACTTTGTATGCTACTTCTCTTTTTACTGTAGTTAATGTGCTTTACATGTGTGTGTTCATGATATGTGTATATGTGTGTATACTGTATGACAATGTTTGTGAATGCCATGTGTGTAAGTCTGAGTATGCTTAAATGCAGACATGTCCATATCGTGCCTTTATACAGGTCAAAGGACCTCCAGTGTTGGGCCTCAGCTTGTTCAGGCTGGATCTTTCACACAGCAAGTTACCTGGATTGTGAGCTTCAGGGGATTCTCCAATCTCTGTCTCTCATCTCTTCGTAGGTGCACTGAGACTATAAATTCATGCAACTGCAGCATGTGATTTTTCAGAGATCTGCAATCTGGTCCGCAAACTTGTGCACCAAACTACTTTATCCACTAAGTCCTTCCCCCTCCCCTGACCACATGTAGGTTTTTATAGAGTATTTCCAATTCTTTCTGGTCTTATATTTTTTTGTTGTGGGTGGAGGAACACAATTAATTGACTTTATGAAACTTTGGAATTAAAAATATAGAACAATTTCAGCACTAAAGTATAGACTAATGTATGTAATTAGGACAGTACACGTGGAGTTAAAGTAGTCTTTCTTGGGTGGCACTTAGAGCATTTGTTCCTCCTTCTCCTTTTGTTCTTCCTCCTAATTCTTCTTTCTTCTTCTTCTCCACTTTCTTATCTTTCTCCTCTCTCTCCCCTTCTCTTCTTTACCAATGACAGGCTACATTTCTGCTACACTTTTTTTGAAGATCTTTTGTATACGTGATCGTAGCTGTTTTGGGTTCTTTAAACATGTTAGAGATGTCCTTGCTCATAACATCTGTTTACTAGCATGGTTTCTGTTGAGGTACTTCCTATCACCCTTATCTTTCTCTATACCGAGAGTTTCTTTTTTGTTGTCTCCTTTCAAGTTTTCCCATTTTTCTTTATCTTTGACTTTCTAAAATTTAAAAATAACACATTTAAGGTTTTGTCTTTTTATTTGCTTGTTTGTTTGTTTGGCTATTTATACCATTTGAGACACCCCAACTGTCTTGGATCTATAGGATTGTGACTGTCACTAATTTTGAGAACTGTGAGGCATTTTTATGTTAAATAGTGTGCTCCATTGTCTTATTCTTGTCCT
The DNA here is from genome assembly GCA_902729485.2 of Mus minutoides. Classification (NCBI taxonomy): domain Eukaryota; kingdom Metazoa; phylum Chordata; class Mammalia; order Rodentia; family Muridae; genus Mus; species Mus minutoides. The sequence goes on from CACVCL010021559.1 coordinate 17,715, forward strand.
TCTGGTCTTCAGTTTGCATGTGTATCTGTTGGTTTTGGCCCCATCATGCTTAGATGTTTTGTTTTGTCTTTCCATTACATTTATGGAATTTTCAATTCATCCTATCTTCAGGTTTACTCATACTATTTTTGAGTATGTTTATAACTATGCATTATGCTGGTAACATTTCTTTTTTATCTTCCTTTAACATTTGTCTTGCAGCTCGCACTGTTCATCTGTTCCTTCACATTGTCTATCATCTAAAGAATATATCAAGACAGGTACTTTTAAAAATTCCTCCTGCAGAATGCAATTACCTTGTTGGGTAAGTGGCATGGTCAGAAAAAAAAAAACTGCTAATTAAGATCACAGTCTCCCATGTCCATATAGCTACTCTGAGCTTGGTGCAAAAGAGAGGACTCTCGTTATTAGCAGGGCTTCCCCTTCCCTGACTTTGTATAGGGAACCCATACCCTCACACCTTCTACCTGGTTAGTAGCCCTTGGCAAACCTACAAGTTCCAACTTCCTCCTCCCCCAATGTCCTCCCACTGCTGTTAAGAACCCATGCAGCAAGTACCTGGAATTTCTGGAATACGTCTCCATGAAAACAAGGCATTCCCAGTACTTTAAACCTCAGCCAATGAAACTTCACCCTAAAAAGAACTCCTTCCCACTCTCCAAGGTTCCTATATGGTAGCCTTTGCCCACCCCAAATAAAAGTATGTGCACAAGCTAAGACCATCTAAGAGAGCAGTTTTATTAAAATCCTCAGAGAAGATTGTGCCCCACCCCCTCACTCCCGCCAGACCAGTATCCTGCAGGCTGGCCCTGATCCTGATTCTGCTTCATCCTTCTAGCCTGGTGTGCAGTGGTGTCTAGATACCTAGAGAGAGAAAAAGAGAGAGAGAGAGAGAGAGAGAGAGAGAGAGAGAGGGAGAGAGAGAGGAAAAGGAAGACAAGGACTCACAGCTGAACCCCAAGAATTGTACCACAGTTGACAGCCTGTGACATTTCCATTACATAACAGAGGAAAAGGAGTGACACATAAGGGGCCAGAAAGAGCACCATTAGTAAAGGCACTTGTCACACAAACATGATTTGCATTGGATCTCCAGAACCCAAAAAGGTGGAAGACAAGAACTAACTTCACAAAAATTATTCTCTGATCGCAACATGCATCGCATGCGCACACACACTCACACACACCACATGCTCACACATGAGCACCAATAATAAAACAAAAAATATTAAAGTATAATAAACTCTATCCTACACTTCTAAAGTATAAACTCTGGGGGGATATTTCTCATAATGTTGGCTGTTATTTGACAATTCATGAAAAGAAATACCAATACACAAACTATCTTAGAACTAAGCAACTTGTTTTAGTCAAAAGCTATTTGTAAGAAAATTTTCTCAATTGTACATCATTAAAAGAATTTATTTATGTCCCGTTAAAAATGTATCTGCTGGTGTACAATTCTAACCGGAAGCAATTTTGAAATGTCCCCAGACTTTGATTGCTAATCTGAACCACGGTAATAATTTTCACAGTCTTGAAAGGATGTATGGTTTTATAAATACTTATTTTGACTTATGGGAAAAAAAAAAAACATTGTCCTGATTTTATTTCTGCTGTAGAGGCACACTACAAATAAATTAAGGACCTAAATGTGAAAAATTAGTTATGATGCTTTCAAATACAATTAAAGAAAAATACTTTTGTAGCTTAGATATCAGAACTTATATGACAAGTTAGAAAACCAATGCTTTCCAGGGCTTAATTCTTAAGACTGGAAGAAATTACAATGCAGAAAGCTAAGTAAGAACCAAGACAGCTCAGTGCAGAAAGATTTGTCTTTTTAACAATCATTGGGAAGAGAGGCCCGTTGGTCATGCAGACTTTATATGCCCCAGTACAGGGGAACGCCAGGGCCAAGATGTGGGAGAGGGTGGGTAGGGGAGCAGGGCCGGGAAGGGGGAGGTTATAGGGAACTTTCTGGATAACACTTGAAATGTAAATGAAGAAATTATCTAATAAAAGTTGGGAGAAAAAAAAAACAATGTAGTTAAGACCAGTGGGTAGTCCATAGGCAAGGTAGAGAAATTTAACTCCTTTTTCTCCATAGAAAGAAAGGCTGCACAGATACAAAGAAGACAGAGACTCAAAATTGACCAGCAAACTATAAAAGCTTAATCATAGTAAGAGAATTAACTCAGTCTAACACTTTAGAGGGAAGAGGTGGGATGTTAGATATGTGGACANTAGTTAAGACCAGTGGGTAGTCCATAGGCAAGGTAGAGAAATTTAACTCCTTTTTCTCCATAGAAAGAAAGGCTGCACAGATACAAAGAAGACAGAGACTCAAAATTGACCAGCAAACTATAAAAGCTTAATCATAGTAAGAGAATTAACTCAGTCTAACACTTTAGAGGGAAGAGGTGGGATGTTAGATATGTGGACATGTCAATGTATGAATCTATGCATGAAAATGGCTTATCTAACTTTGTATGTTTAAAAGTATATATGCATTAAAGCCAGTCTCTGTAATGTGAAGTTAGGCAATGATTTCCAAGCTGTAAAACAAAAAACTGTAAATGGAAAAGAGAATATAGATAAGACAGACTTTTTTCGCCTGGTTTCTCTATCCTGGAGAGAGGTAAGAAGTTGAATGTACTTCCTGTGGCTCTTCTGTAGGTCTCCTGCTGGATTCCTAGCATCCATAGCAGGCAGCTCAAAAACTGCTTATCATTGCTGCTCCAGGAGATCCAATGCCCTCCGGCTTCCCTGGGCACCTGCACATATGCATAGGCACACCGAGATACACATAAACACTAGTTTTAAAATAATTTTTAAAATAAAGATAATTCTTTTCCTGAAATAAACTTATTTTAAGTAATCACCCGGGAATCCATCTCATAATCAGTCACCAAACTCAGACACTATTGCATAGGACAGCAAGAGTTTGCTGAAGGGACCCTGATATAGCTGTCTCTTGTGAGGCTATGCCGGTGCCTGGCAAATACAGAAGTAGATGCTCACAGTCATCTATAGGATGAAACACAGGGCTCCTAATAGAGAAGCTAGAGAAAGTACCACAGGAGCTGAAGGGGTCTGCAACCCTATAAGTTGAACAACAATATGAACTAACCAGAACCCCCAGAGTTTGTATCTCTAGTTGCATCTGTGGCAGAAGATGGCCTAGTTGGCCATCATTGGGAAGAGAGGCCCCTTGGTCATGCAAACTTTATATGCCCCAGTACAGGGGAATGCCAGGGCCAAGAAGTGGGAATAGGTGGGTAGGGGAGCAGGGTGGGGGGAGGGTATAGGGAAATTTCGGGATAGCATTTGAAATGTAAATTAAGAAAATATCTAATAAAAAATGAAAAAAAAAGTTTTAAAAAGCAGCTAACAGAGTAAAAGAAGACATTTGCAATCCTGTATCTGACACATAAATTTCTAATATTAATTCTGGCCAACTTGATGAGATAAAATGTTTTCAAGTACAGGACAAGGCACCACTTCTGGAACTTCCTGTGAGTGTTCCAGAGAGACATCTGAACCAGTGGGGTACGTAGTGAATCAGCTTCAGTACATTTATATCCAGTCACACAAAGCCATGGAGGACAAAAAGGTAGAAGAAACAAATATTCCTTTATTCTGTCCCAGCATCTCTGTCCCCAACTTGCAGATCCTATGTAAAGCTCTCAGCTACTTCAGCCCCTGCCTCCGTGCCATGTCTGCCCCCTGCCATACTCCCCATTGTGATGGCTAAGAACTCTGCCTCTGAAACTGTAAGCAAGCCCCCAATCAAATGCTTCCTTTTTATAAGTTGCATGGGTCACTGTGTCTTTTCACAGCAATAGAACAGTAGTTAAGACATGCCCAGGGGTCCTCCAGGTTCTTGGGTCTTTAGTTTCAGACTGAAAGTCACACCAGCTGTTTCCCCGTTTCTCCATCTTCTATGAGTTTGTTGTGATTATTCCTCTAAAACTGTGAGGACCAATTCCCACAATTAATCTTCACTCACCTATTCATTATCTATCTATCTATCTATCTATCTATCTATCTATCTATCTATCTATCTATCATCTGTCTATCTATCTATCTATCTATCTATCTATCTATCATCTGTCTATCTATCTATCTATCTATCTATCTATCTATCTATCTATCTATCTCTATCAGCAAGATTTTGGCTACTGTAACATACACTGGAAATCAGCATATAAAGAGAAAGGATTTATTTAGGCTTAAAATTTTTGAAGATTTTGGTCAATGATCAACTATAAGCCCCCTCCCTTGCTTTTCATCTTTTGATGATCTAGACATCATAGTGAAAGCTGATAGAGGAGGAAAAGTGTGTATTTTAAGGCAATTGGGCAGTGTAAGTGATAGACACTGTGTTTCAGAGTCCCATTCAAAGGAATGTCCCCAGGGACCTAAAATTGGATCCAAAATTATAAAGGTGTTTAGTATTTTTCAATAGAAGCAACTGAAAAATAGTCCCTTAACAAATGAACATTAAGAAAGCATTCCTGATCCAGGTTGCCACTGGGCCTTTATCCGTATCTGTCTGTCCATCTGTCTTTCTATCTCCCTACCCACCTACCTACCTATCTTCTACCTCCTATCTCTAATTGGTTCTTTGGTGAGCTCAGATACATATTTACATCTAGATTATGTAAAGAATGTTTACAGCTTAGCAGTAGAAAGACAAATAATCAAATTAAACTCAGGCAGGAACTTTTCATGAACATTTTTCCAGAAGAGAAAACTGTCAAATAAAATCCATAACCAGACCCCACCTTTAGACCCACCAGTTCTGCTGTAATTTAAAATAGGGTTAATAAAAAGTCAAGAAAGATGTGAAAACTTTGGGAAACAATTTGATAGTTTTCAGTGTTAAGTATCAGTTGAACATATGCAACAATTTTACTTCTAGTATTATATACAAAAGAAATGGACAGATATTCACATAAGACTGACAGTGTTCATCCTACCATTCCTCAGACTAAAAGCAGAAAGTTCTCACATTCTTCCAAATGATTCATCAGTAAATAAAATTTCACTCGAGGTTGATACTATTTTGTAACACAGAGATATGAAATACTGATAAATGAATACACTAAATAAAAATACCTTAAGAATTGTGACTGGAGAGAAGTTGTGGGATTTCAGAGTACTTGCTTTTTTTGCCAAGTTCAGAGGCTAGCACCTCCTGTCAGGAGTCTCACAACTGCATGTGCAACTCTGAGAATCCTATGCTCTCTTCTGCCCTCGATGGCCACCCACACATGCAGCAAACACACACACACACACACACACACACACACACAAACAAACAATGCATAAGTCTACATAATATCTTGTTAGAGGATGTTATCATGAAAACCACAATATTTTATGATTTCATTTACACTAAGTGTCTAGAATAACTAAACCCAGAAGAAAGAGCAGCTGTATGCTATAACATTATAAGCAGGCTGTAAGCTGTAACATTATTGGGAAGCTATAGTAGTTTTGGCTAATGGATGTGGGGTTTCTTTTTATAATGACAAAAGAGTTCTGCAATGCATAGTGATGATGAACAAACTTCTGAAAATAGTAGAGCAATTATGCTAATAATTGTTTACTTTAAATGGACAAACATTATGACATGTGACTTGTATCTTAGTAGGATGTTTTTATAAAGATAGAGATCTAAAAGTAGGGTCCTGTGAGCTTTCTTAGTTGCTAAACCTTTTTTTGCAGTGGGAGAGGCGGGTTCGAGACAGGGTTTCTCTGTATAGCCCTGGCTGTCCTGGAACTCACTTTGTAGACCAGGCTGGCCTCAAACTCAGAAATCCACCTGCCTCTGCCTCCCAAGTGCTGGGATTAAAGGCGTGCCCCACAACGCCCGGCGTTAAAACCTTTTTTAAAAATGAATTTCCCCGGGAAAACCTAGCCTTGCCAAGAACACCAACCTTAGCCAGAAAATTCAAGGACTTCACAAACAGACTCCGTGTGCTCAGAATGTTGCCATTTAGGCTGCAGAGGTCAACCTTTTCTTAGGTCAGAATGGAGGGTCCAGTGACCCCCAGATGGAAGTCCATTGTGTTCTCCTTTTGTTGGTTCAAATGCTGTATTTCTTAAGGTCAGCGGTGACAGATCCTGCTGTCACTTAGCCCCTCCACTCTTTCCCTCCAGCTATTGCATAGCAAGAAGATGCCATTGTTCATATCCCTGCACCCTTGTCCTCATCCCAAACCTGTAGATGTGACCCTTTCTTTTCAGCATCTCTGGGGAGGAATAGGAACTAGTTCAGAGGGTTTTATAAGACCTGGTTTTTATGGACTTTGTGGAAGAGGACAAGTGTCAGTCCTGGTGTATATTTGTACAAGTAGGATCATGCCCCACCAGTACCCTTTCCTTTCCTTCAGTGGTGGTAACAAAGTAAGAGAGTGTTGCAAACAGAGGGAAAGAATAGTCACAAGCCAAAAATATCCTCACAATCCTCTGTTTTGAGTGCTATACCTTGTCCCAGAAGCTGATTTGGCCATGTTTCATAAGCCCCTCCCCTCTCTTTTTCACACACACATACACACACACACACAAATCTTGGGGGAAGAATAGCTGAGATCAACCAGTTGTATGCAAAGTAGGGGAATTGCTTAAATAAATTGATCTTTCTTTGTCCAAAACGAAAAAAAAAAAAAAAAAAAAATGAATTTCCCCTATTAATTCCTTGGATCTCTTGAAATCTGAATTCTGTATAACACACCTTAAACAGAACAGCATGCTTATTTTGTAAGTATTAGATCTCTGTGATTTCTTTATATGGCTTTTCCTACTGGTTTTATGTATGATGGGATCAGCAATTTTTTTCCTTCTCATTTCTCCCAGGGTTCCCACCACCAGCTCGTTGTCTTTCTCAATTATAGGGCAGCTTTCCCTCCACTCGGTACACACAAATACCTTGGATCCCCTCTCTCTCTTGCTGTCCATATGCAGGCAAAAAATTCAAGGCCTTGCCTCAATATAATTTATTTTCTGAAATGTTCAGTGGCATTTCCAAGTCATCACCTTGTGAGTGTCCCAGAACCAGCGGGTCCTCAAATAGAACATGCCTCAGACCCAATTCCATCCCTACAGACTTTCTTCTCCTATTGTGTTCAGAAGCCCTGTTCCAATCACTTAAGCTGATGATGTTTATTACACCATTCTGGGCTTCCACCATCCAAGCCTTCTCAGCATCTTCCTGAATCCCTCTGCTCCAATTCAGTCCTACATTGTCTCCTCAGTGGACTGCTTCCTTCATTCTCTAAACTGAAAAAATAGAATAAGAATCCCAATGTAGTGTGTTTGTGACAATGATATAAAAGTTATTTCCCCAGAGGGGGGAAAATGTGTTGGTAAAAGTAGAAATGTGAATTTAAAAAGCCCTGAGGGGGGAGGATAAAATTAGGAGAAAGACCTATGAATCCCCTTTTTGGGGGAATGAATTTTTAAAAGTGATTTTCAGTTCAAATATTGGCAGGTTCTCTGCTTTATTTCTGTGAGCATGTCATTCTCATACACACCTATTCCTAGTCGGAATCTTCTCTATTTCCTGGTGTGAATGCTTGCCTTCAAAATAGCCTATCTCCTGCTCACCAACGTGATTAACTTTGTCATATTAGAATAATGGTTTCCTAAAGGAATTCTCCTGGCTGCAGTTTCTTAGCTGTCATTTAAAGTTTGAAAATTTTATTCTTAAAAGCAGAGATAGCATTTTTCACCTATTAGATTAACAGAACTGAAAAGACAGAGACGGTAAAGGTGCTGGGGGAAAGCTCTAGCTACCGTCGGGGGCAATTTTAATGGAGCTGATTTAGCAAACCCCATAATGCTTTAAAAAAAAATGCCACTTGATTCCGGAAATCTACTTTATACTGTGTACCCTACAGAACCGCTTACACGTGGAAGCAAAAGTGTCCATTGCTGAGTTTTCCCCCTAGGAGGGGAAATTTGAAAACCTACTTAAATGGACTCAAATAGAGAACATTTAAATTATGGCACATGTGTTCTCTTGGACAGACGGTAAGTAGTTATTATAGCGCTGTCCCCTTCTTATGTCAAATTCCAATTCTTTTCTAGAACCAATAGGCAAATAAATACTTTTGTTTATTAAACATTTTTTAACATTTATTTTATTTGTTATTTATTTGGGGGCATGAATGTGTGTGTGCGCATGTGTGTGTGTGTACCTATGTGTGTGTGTACCTGTGTACCTCTGAGTGTGTACCTGTGGTGTGTGTGTGTGTGTGTGTGTGTGTGTGTGTGTGTGTGTGTACTGGGAGAGGCCTTAAGGGGTTGTTGAAACTGGAGTTTCAGTTACCTGTGAGCCAAAAGACATGAGGCTTCCATGGGTTTTCGAAACTTAGTTTCTGTCTTGCTGAAGGGGCAGCAAGCACTCAATTGCTGGGTCATTTCTCCAACCTCAACATTTATCTTTTATTCTCTTTTTAATTAAACTATTAATACATCATCTTCCTCTTTTCTTCCCTTCCCCCAATCCCTCCCCAAAGCCTTCTCTCCAACCCCTCCAACCCCGTTCTGCTCACCCCTTTTGAAATACTCTCATTCTTTGATTATTATTGTTGCATATCACTATATAAATACCATCTTTTGAGTCTCTTTGGCATTGTTTGTGTATATACAACTTCATGCACAAACCAACCATATGGCATGTACCTTACTTTTTTCCATGACTCCATGACACTGCAGAGCAATTGCTGGAGGTGTTTGCCACTTGGGTATTCATACTAACTTCTCTATTTACTACATAATATGCAATAAACAAAAATCTCTCTGAATGTCTTTTACTTGGTTATAAAATAGAGAGCACAATAATACCTGTATCTTAGAAATAACAGACCACACATATCCGTATCAGCCACCGGCTCATGGAAAAATCTCTATCAATTCAAATCACCCATATTGTATGGAGAGTTTTGTAGAAAGGTGTCAGTGGATACTGTGTCTATTTCCCATATACCACACACTGCAGAATCAGGTGATACTTTATCCGTACAAAGAAACTTCAAAGGCAATGTTTCACATCCATGTAGAAAGCATTAAGGTGTGTCTAAGTTTTGGTGGTTCCAAACTCATTAACGAGATTAGTACTCAGACAAGATATTGAGATGTTTTGTCTTTTCTGCTCTTCCTACCTTTTGGTGACTTTAACAGGACCATCTCTATGAAACAGCTTGATTGTCTCACCAAATCTACTGAAATCTCAGTCTTGGAGTTTACAGCTTCCAGAACACCATGAAATAGACACAGAGAGAGAGAGAGAGAGAGAGAGAGAGAGAGAGAGATCTCATCTTTATGTGTTTTTTTTCCTGTGAAATTATTCTGTTTGTTTTGGTGAAGAAGTGGTATGCACTATATGTAAATCCAATAAAGTTTATGCCAATCACTGCTAAATGCCAACCTCAACTCATTTATGACTGCTTTCTCAGTCAATATCCATTCGTTTATTCTTACAATCTCCAGACTTCATGGCTAAATTTTATGTAGCCCCAGCACAGCGTCATGAGCCGATGAGTGAAGTTCGTGCTCACTCTGATAATGGACTTCCAGCATCTGGAATAGTAAAAGGAATCCTAGAGCAAATGCTGGCCCTCGATCAATGCAGATTTAACTATGTATTGAGCTCCACTAATGAACTCTACTCTATGTCAAATGCTAGGGGGAAAGAAAACCTGCCTTATATGTCTTTAATAACCCTTGAGGAGTGTTTAGTCACATTCCAAAGGGGGAAAATAAACAGTGATATATAAAGATTAAAAATAGATTTTACAATCTGAGTCCCCAAGATATCAATGTGGAGGAGAGTTAAGTGGCAGGTGATGTCTCAAATGGTAATTTGATAATATAATGGAATAATTATTACTAGAAACTATCTTGTGCAATTTTGTAATGCAATCACTGTAAAATGAAGGCAGGCAATATTTTTAAGCTATTTACCTTGAATTTCTAAAAATAATTTCAGGTAGACTAGAAAGATGTGACAGTCAGTCAGTAAAGTGCTTGTCACACAACCATGAGGATATGAGTTCAGATCTTAGCACCCATGGAAAAAAAAGATAGGCATGGTAGTACTAGTCTATAATCCTAGTGCTAGGAAGGAAGAAGAGATAGTCAGACCAGCTGAATCCGTGAGCTCCAAGTTCAATGAGACCCTGTCCCAAAGGACAAGATAGAGAGTAATAGGAAGAGATGTCTGATATTTGTCTTTGGGCTCCTCACGTGCGTACACACACATACACACATGCGCGCGCGCACACACACACACACACCACAGATAGAGAAATAAATATTAGCAGCCATTTTATCTTATTAGTAGAGAAGGGCTTTCTGACTCATGGCCTCACTGTGGTTTAAGGAGCATCAGAGAACAGACAGCAAATTTGATAAATCTGTAGAACACCTAAAGACAGCCTTTCATATGCTTAAGTTGGTTCAGCCTTTCATATGCTTAAGTTGATTTAAACAGACTTTAAACATTTATGGCACTCAAATAGAATTTGTAAATCTGAGAGACAAGGGAACTGTTTCTTGGTTGGTTTCACTAAATCAACTAAGACTACTATTCAACCTAGAAATTTAACTAATTATTCACAACAGATAAAATAGAGAAGCTGAAAAGCCATATCAAGAGAGAGCTAGTGCTTTCTGAGAAAGCCCGTGGACAATAGAGAGGTGAGCTAGGTCCCTGGACTTTTTCTCTGGGTGCAAATAGTATTTGGTTCTAAGATAGCTCAGACTACATCTATGTGCTGTGAAGGAGACAGTTGGCATTTCTTTACCTTCGGCGTGGCAATTACCTTTGCAATTGCATGCACATGGAGAAGAAAATAAACTCTAAATTACATTATGAACTCTGGAGATTAGTGTATCATTTCATGGACAGTTGAACCTCTGTCCCATATAAATGTTCCCATAACAAAGAAAAAAGCAGCATTATACCATCTCCTGGGTTTCTATGGAGTTTGCCACCTGACTTCCATTATGGAGAATGGATGTTGGAGGTGGAGGGATGAACCCACAAACCAGGTTTTGAAAATTTAGTGAGATATCAGTGTCTTGCCTTAAACATTCATCCTGTGCACTATGGCAGCCATAGAGCATAAGATGCATGCCCTACTCTGTTCCTTTGGGTAATGGGATTGTGTACAAATTGTATCTGTGAAGGCAAGTGCACACTGCAGAACATGTATCAGTATAGACAGCATTAAGACTTCAAGAGGGGTTTAAAATGCTTTATAGTTTCAAGTCAACTTTTGACTTCTCAGACTCAAGCAGAAACTTGAAAAATGACTTCCAGTGTTGTTTAGATTTTGAGTTAAGACACTGCCCCCTGCCCCAGCCTCCTCTGAGAGTGGGTATCCTGGTATCAGCAGCCTCCTCTGAGAGTAGGTATCTTGGTATCAGCAGAGAGAAGAAACTCTGCACTTTGAACCATCTTACCAGGATAAAAATATTTCTTCCAGCTTCTTAGCCACCTTCCCCCCATCACTCCTTATCCCCTCTGGACTCCTTGAGTTATGCCCGTTGTTTTCATATCCAAGTTAGGTTAGGTCTTGGTTTTATATTTTACCTTCCCTGTTCCAGGGACATTCACAGTGAAAGCTGTCAGTATTGGGGCACTCATGAGTTAGTTTCTGCAAATCCCTCCTGCCTACTTTCCTTTCATAACTGAGTTCAGCCTATTCTCTTTATGCAAAAATTTAAGTCTGATACATTAAATGGTGAAAATATTGAATAATGTTTATATCTTTAATCTCTTTTCTCAGTATACAATTATAAAACAACAATAAGGAAAATGAAACAGAGTGCAAAGCCAAAATGGAAAGGACAACCAGGCTAAACCCTTGGCAAATGCTTTGATCTGAAACCTCCCACCCCAGGCCCCAGGCCTCTGCCAATCTTCCCTCTCCATTAAGCCCCACTTTCCGGGTTGAAGCTCAGACAATGACTTGGTGTTTGAGTTGGAAACTATCTACTAAAACATCTCAACCATACCACAGCTCTCAGAACCCCCTTCAACTATAGAGGACCTGAAATCCTAATCATCAAAACAGTAATCCTATCAGGATTTCACATCTTGGGTATCAGTACATGATATTGTTTTTCAGAATATTGTCTAGAAACCCTGAAAGACTGATGTGTTACCAAAGGAAATACATAAAATTTGCTCTCATATTAATAATGTTTATAATGCAATCACATCTGTTTTTATGCTGTCATGAGGAGTAAGTACCCCATTCCATTGTATACTTCAGTTTTCTATATGTACTTCATGACTCTGAGAACCTAGCACAGAATCCAACATCAAGACCATGCAACAAATGTGTTCTTCTGGTTCTCATGCTAGCTTAGCACATTGGATTGTATTTTAATGCCATGTATTTCATATGCCAGCGCTTTCACTAGCCCTTGAGTGAAACCTGAATGTGAATTCCAATCATGTTGAACACCCTGGAGTGATCTGTGAGGAGTCTGCTACTACCCTGCTGGTGTTGCCTCTCTGTGACATTTTTGATGATGGAGATGCAAGTATATGCTTCTGTTAAAGCCCACATACTCCTTTCACCCTAAGAGGAGTTCTATTTAAAAACTATTACTCTATTCAAATGATAAAAATCACAATTCAGATGTGTCCTCAGATACCCAGAAGATGGATTTCATTGTTTCTTTCATGCTGCTAAAACATTGGTGACATTTTTTGAAAGGTAATGACGTGGGAGAATGGATGACTGTGATTCCACAGACAGTAGAAAGAGTGACCGATTATCAGTCATCAACAGGCTCCTATAATTAAATGTTCCTGTGAAAGTTGTCTATAAAAACATGGAGTTGTATGATATTTTTAATTGTAATATTTTATTATAAGTGTAAAATACTTGAATGGTAAATGACTTAGATTTCACTGAAATATTTTGAGTCTTTTCAGTCAACAGTCACTAAAAACATGGTTAAAAGGCTCATTGGCCAGAAGCCTTATCAGGTTGAAGAGAGTACTTCTTATCAGATTGGAGAGAGTATGACTGAGTTATTTTGATCCACTTTTCCCTTCTCTGCTAATAAAGGAAATACTGCACTTGTTTCTGTAGAGATGATGCTATGAAGCATGGAGAAAGGGAGGTCCTAGACCTTCTGTTTCTCTTCCTAGAATAATCTCATAAAGAAACTTCGGTGAGTCATCAAGGACTATCATTTGAACCTAGCTGTTAAAATAAGATGGGGTAGCAAATTATTTACCTCAATACAGAATACAGTCACCTTCCTGATTCCTTTCATTTTTATCACCGTCCTTGTTGACTGCCGTTACTGAGCAATCTTTCTGGAACCGAGCAAAGGAGGCTTAGCTGGAAGTGGTAGTGCTGATGACACTGAACGCTGCTGATGAAAGCTGGTGCGGCTGGGAAGAAATTTTAGAGTGTGATCATCCCTGAGAGTCAACTTTGCAGCAGAAAGGCACTTCACCTTGCAATATTCAGTGTTTTTCACAATCTTACAGAGAAGCTTTATCCTTAAATAACCCATTCCCATATCCTAGAATGCTCATCATGGCAAAAGTTTTTGTCTTCTATCTTTTTCTGATGCAATTCCTCTCTCTTCTCTATTTTTTTTCCTGGCCACAATAACTTTAACCCACCACTAAAATCATATCCTTGCAAAATCACCACATTCCTGTGTTTTATCTTTGCATGGACACCCTTGACTGTTTTGTGAATAACTCTTATATGCCTGTTCCAAGTGATGATAGAATGATCATATGATTGTACTGAGGAAAGAGTAGTATGTATGGTCCTTCATAGCATGAGTTGAATATACATGATCATTCAGAGAACTTCTCGGTGAATGAGGCGTATTTTCAACTGGAGTTGAATTAAAGATGAAGCATACATGTTGGCTTAGTCAGCAGTCTGCCCATGGTTTCTTTTTATGATCTATCAAATTAAATAGTCAACCCATTCAATTTAAACTGCTACTGTGTAGCAAATCTGTAGCTAAACCAATTAACATTTTATCCTCATATGAAGAACACATTTACTCTGTTTATATGGGGTTATATTTAAGAGATTTCCTACAGACCATCTGTGTGGTCTCTTGTAAATCTCCATCTCTCTTGGAGCATATTTCCTTAGCAGGAAAAGAAACACAAAACTGTTGTTGGTAAAGAAATTTATTCACCACTGAAGAATTACTTTCCAATTTAGAAATTCAAAAGGAGGTTCTCTGCGTCATCAACTAACTCTTACTACCTGGGAAAAGATTGATTTTTATTTGCAAACCATATGCTTGATATCAAAATCATGTTCAGAGCCTTTCATTCATGATGGTAGATTGATCCAGTCCTCCTCAGAAACTGTATTTATCTTTTCCAGTACTCATCAAACACTAACTACCTAACCAGGTTGCAAGAAGAATCTTTAACTCCATAATTTCACTCTGGTAATTGCTTTTTCCTCCTTCTGTTTAACTAGAGTAAATGAACTATAATTTGAAATTCCTCTCGACACACATATCTGATCCTCCAGAAGATCGAGCAAGGTGAGGAAGGGTGGAAAAGGCAGTCAAAGGAAAAAAATCTTTGCTTCTGAAAATAAGACAGAGAAGGGGTTGCTTACATGGACCAAAGTGGTGACTATAAAGACATCTTGAGTCCTTTAAATAGCATTAATCCAAATATGTTTAGATCCAAGTAACATCCTCCAAGCCAAAATGACTCTGTGAGTCAGGAGCACCTAGATAAAAGGGCCCACCTAGACAAGGGGTGCCACTGAGCTCTTTCTTGTTGCCACAGGAAGATGTCACGTCTTTCATAACCACCTGGAAATTTTTCAAGAAAAATACAAAATTCTGGTAGTCTTTCTGTCATTTTCATACTTTTTTTTTTTTTTTTTTTTTTGGTTTTTCAAGACAGGGTTTCTCTGTGTAGCCCTGGCTGCCCTGGAACTCACTCTGTAGACCAGGCTGGCCTCGAACTCAGAAATCCGCCTGCCTTTTCTTCCCAAGTGCTGGGATTAAAGGTGTGCACCACCACGCCGCCGGCATTTTCATGCCTTTAAGTGATGACTTCTCAGTCTGCTGTAAAGCCACCCAATCAACATGGAATACACATATGAGGGACTCAAGATCGACCCTTGATAAGTCTGTTTATAAATCCCTTAGATTTCATTGCCAGATTTGTTTCACCATTACCAATAATGAAATTATCTCTGAGAGTAAACTTTTCAATTTCACTTTATGGGCCTTATGTAACTTTAGTCCTTATCACCTGACATTGTGGGAGACTTGGCACAGCTGAGTTTCTACCAGTGTCTAGTGTGGAGGCTTCCGGTCACAGTGATGGGGACAAATTTACAGTCACTACAGTGCTTTGTGTTCTCAACACAATGCAAAGTACCAGACTTACATACATTTTTCTGGTCCTTTTCAAACCTGTGTCAGGGACTTGGATTTCAGTAACAACTATGCTTACTTACCTAACAACATCTTCACACACACACACACACACACACACACACACACACACACACGCACACAACACACACACTCCTTGAAATTGACAAACATTACATGGTACGTGGATGCTTAAATCAGATGTTGTCCCTTGTCATCATGGGATTTTGTTTCCAGTAAAAAAGACAGACTAAACAATAAACAACTCTGCAATTCAGAGCAAGAGAAGAGCTTTGAAGTGTCTAAAGTGATGTGGTTAAAGACACATGAGTAGTTCACTGTACTGATGAGTAAAGTAACTAATGTTTATGGAGCACACATATGCCGGGTGCTGACCTTAGCACATTACATGTAAGCCCCAAACAATCTTCAGTTATGTGACACTCCTACTCTTTCTTTTCTGATGACTCACTTGAGGCACAGAAGCAGCCAAAGGATTTACTGAAGACTGTGTAAGTGGTAAGTGATAAACCTGGGTCCAGTCAGTGAAGCTATCCCTTTGAGCAAGTCACATGGCTTCCCTGTAGACGCCCCTGTAAATTCCTCACCTGAGCTTATGAAGTACAAGTTGCATTTGGGTGTGTGTATGTGTGAAGAAATGCAACAAAATGAAGGAAACTTGGGTACGGTGATTTACACACTTACACAGTTGTCTTCTGATCTATGACTCAGATGTACATGTTGGGTAAAGTATGACCCTCAAGATCAAATGGATTTTGCACACACACACACACACACACACACACACACACACACACATTGTGTCAGGCTTAGTGACTCAGGGCTGTAATCCTAGTGCTTGAACTGCTGAGACAGATTGTGAGTCTGAGGCCACCCTGGGCTACATAGCATGAACCTAAAAGAACAAAGTAAGGAAATTTTATTTCTTAACATTTCTTGGGAATAAATTCTCTATTCAAGTCTTCATTGTAAAACCATTTTAAGACAGAAGTACCTAACATTGAAATATTAATAAAGTTTAGACTTATCAATTTTCAATGTGCTCTCCAACTCATAGCTCCTTCTGCTATATGCTAAGGGACATGTTTATTAACATTTATTGAACTTTTCCATTCTCCAATGTTAGGATCCACCGCCCACGGTACGCCCAAAGAACAGACTGGGTTCCCCGGAAGGCGGACTGGGGCTGTAACCAGACTAGGGTCGGAGAGAAATAATGGATGCCAAGACGAATCACTCTATTCAAAGCGTCTGATTTTACTTAGAATACTTTCTTGGTTTTGAGGGGAAAGACCTCGTCTCACAGTCAGTTCTGTGCAGGCACCAACCAGGAATGTAGCCCGAAGTCTAATGAACTGTGGAACGTCCCAGCTGGAGTCAGGATCCGGGTGGGGCACGACAGGCAGGTAGCAGGATTCCGGAGAAGTGCAGAGGCATTTAGCATAAGAAAGAAAGCCAGGCTTAGCTGGAGAGCCAGCCCCCACCGCCCCCCTCAATGTCAGCAGGTCTGAACTGATCCCAGACTGGAGCCAGCATGGATGAGGGGACCACACTCCAATGTCCCATTTGTCTCAGGAGAAAAAACAAAAAATAACAAAACAAAACAAAAAAATAACATAACAAAACAAAACAAAACATAACACATGGCATTATTGATTCAAAACTCCCAAGGGTTATAAAGGTAGCTGTTTAGATCAGGGATAGGGCTCAGCAGTTAAGAGCACTTGCTGCTGTTCAAAGGACATGACTGTGGTTCCCAAAATCATAATGGGTGGCTCACAATCACAATTCAGTCACAAGGGGTCCAACATTCTATTCTAGTTTCTGCAGACATCTGTGCAAGTGTGTGCATATACATACTCTCTCTCTTTCTCCCTCTCTCTCTCTCTCTCTCACACACACACACACACACACACACACACTCAAACACATATAAATAAAAATAAAATGTACTTTTTAAATAAATAAATAGCAGTTGTTTATACCTTGATTGAAAATGTTAGCCGGGCAGTGGTGGCACATGCCTTTAATCCCAGCACTGGGGAGGCAGAGGCAGGCGGATTTCTGAATTTGAGGCCAGACTGGTCTACAGAGTGAGTTCCAGGACAGCCAGGGCTACACAGAGAAACCCTGTCTCAAAAAAAAAGAAAAGAGAAAAAAAAAAAAAAAAAAAAAAAAATGTCACAAAATTATCCATAATTAACTACAATGGCTGTCCATGCATCTGTGCCCCAGCACCTATGTTCTTCTAATAATTAGAAAGAGCCAGAACAAAGTACAATCTTATTAAAATCTAGATAGAGCATAAGGAAAACATTTTGTAAATGAGTTTTGCCTAAACATAATACTGAAAAGCATTCTGATATGAAATGACCAAATCTAATAATATCAATAAAAAGCAATAAACTTAAAAGAGACATCATTATTAGCTACTGAGGTTTTAATAAAACAATAATCAACAAACAAATACATTCCAGGATATCTTATTTTCAGCCAAAATACTACTAAATATATTATAGTTAACACTATTATGTCTTACATAATAGGAAAACACTTGGTTATAAATACGTAAAGAATAAAAGACAGATTTGCCACATGAACAATAGCCATAGAGTTCTAAGGCAAACCTGAGATCTATCAAGATAGTGATGGAAAAGTTATCCCTTTCATTTGGAATGCATGGTCCTAAGGGCTGCTGTCACAAGCTGCATTCCCACAGAGTTTCTTCTTGTTACCACCTAGTAAGATAACAGAGGCTATAACCCTCTGAACTGATGGTTTCTTATTTACTTCAGGACACTCACACAAAACAGGATCTGGCTGCAACCATTCATTGAAAAGACACTGGGTTCTCCCCAAGGCTTCCTCAAAGGAAGCAATCCAGTGTGATGAAAGTCATTAGAATCACAGGGGCCTGCTATGCTTTCAACACAACAGCACACTAGGAACCACCTTAGCTAATTAAGGTTAGTTAAGGTCTTCAGAGAAACTGTTAAACTTGTGGTGGATAAACATGTATTACAAACATCTGATGTTCTTTTGGATAAGCTGGTGAAATACTATGTCTTTAATCAAATATCTCCTTATGAAGATATAGATATTTTAATATGCCACAAATATTGATCTCTAGACATAACAATTGTTTTAGGGAAGGAAATTATTCACCTGTTAGTTATCTGTAGCTCTTAAATGGCATAGCATCTCACATATATTATTTCCTAACATATTACAGGTCAAAGAAAATTCTGGGTACATCTTAAAGAGATGGCAGCCCATAGATCTACTAATTACCTCGCAGAACTCCTTGTGCATTATCAATGTGATTATGGAGTATCTTTAATTCCAAATGTGCCATTTGAGAAAGATCCATGGTATCTAAGAATAGGTTTCTTTCTTAACGTTATGCCCAATTCTAGATATCTCCCACTAAAGGTATGGCTAGGTCATTTGGAACTATTGGAGAAAGGAGGATGTATCACAATTCCCATGTAGGGTTCAGGTAAGTGACTTATTAAAGGTTTCTGAAGTCTTCGATTAATACAAAACAAAACAACAACCAAACCAAACAAACACAATCTAACCTTTTAGCCCTTTTCTTCCTGTGTTTGAAGAAGACTACTCTGTTATGTAGTCCTGGCTCAGATGTTTCTACATGAAAACAAAACTGGCCTTAAACTCACAGAGATCTGCCTGCCTCTGCCTGCCACTGCCTCCCAATTGCTGGGATTAAAGGCATCAAACCAACATGGCAGGTGTACTGGCTAGTTTTGTGTCAACTTGACACAGGTGGGTTATCACAGAGAAAGGAGCTTCAGTTGAGGAAATGCCTCCATGAGATTCAACTGTAAGGCATTTTCTCAATTAGTGATCAAGGGGGAAAGGCCTTGTGGGTGTGACCATCTCTGGGCTGGTAGTCTTGGGTTCTATAAGAGAGCAGGCTGAGCAAGCCAGGGGAAGCAAGCCAGTAAAGAACATCCCTCCATGGCCCCTGGACCAACTCAAGCAGGTTGAGTTCCAGTCCTGACTTCCTTGGTGATGAACAGCAGTGTGGAAGTGTAAGCCGAATAAACCCTTTCCTCCCCAACTGCTTCTTGGTCATGATGTTTGTGCAGGAATAGAAACCCTGGCTAAGACAGCAGGCATTGACATTTTTGCAATGTTTCTTCTCTGCTTCTTTGTGGTCAGTGGAGGACAGTGGCCATCACCCTTGGATTATAAGCTTAGTTTATCCAATTCTTGAGTTACATGAAAAACACAAATTTCCATCAAATTGTCAAAGCAGAAGAAATCTACACTCCTTATTAAGAAAGCTTTTACCAAACAAGGCTCAGACATCAAAGAAACCCTTCCCAGTGTGGGCACCCCCACACACTGTTTAGATCCTCATCCTGTAATGAATGTCTGTGCCCCCTTAAGGTAAGTTAATTGCCAAGTTTCCATGTCTCTGTGTGGTGTGAAATTCACTCCATTCTCTCCTGCACAGTTCAGTCCATCTGTTAAGATAATAAGCTGATAGGACCAGCTTTCTGAGGCTATCTCGGACCCAGCCTGTTTCTTCAGTTCACACAGTTCTTATGTAAACTGTAACCCTTTTGGAGTATATCTCTCATGTAAGATGATAACATTATTATCCCATTTATTAAAAAATATTTTATATATTGAATTTCAACTCTAATAAATATAATATATACTTGTTATATTCTAATTTACTCTTATGTAATATTCTTGAAAATAGTGGCCTTTTTTATGATTTGCTTTCAGAGTACTGCCTTTTAGTAAAATAATGAGCCACTGACAAATGCTGAATAGCAACAAAGTATCACGTTGTCATATTTTGATGATCAATAAATTTTGGTGATTAAATGATATGACTTAATAAATATGCCTTATTTGCATAATACTTTAGAAATCATAGAATACTTCAAATGTTTCATTGTCTTTGATAATCAGGAAACTTTGTGTTGGAAATGAGACAGATAATGTATTCATTACACAGATGAAAGTACAAGAAACACAGGTGTTAGCTAGACAGGCTTAAGATATTTTTCAGCCTGGAAAGCCGATAAAGAAATAAGAGAGCTAGTAAACACAGCAAGCCATGAACTTATTTGCCTCTACCTTCCTCTGCAATCTTATTTAAATGGTAATAAAAATGGTCTTAAAATGTGAGGTTAAAGACAAAGAAAAAAGGAAGAGGTGGTTTAATATTGCCCGGTGGACAGCAAGAACTTTCCTAGCTCAATCAGAAACTTAAATCTGCAAGGCAGGGAGCTAAAGAAGGGAGAGTAAACCAAAAAGAAGTCAACCACAGTTCTAGGCTCTTGGAAAGGCTAGAGCACTTGAGGAAAATGGGGGGCACTTGAACACAAGCCATGTATACAGAGAAGCCCTAACTCCAAGGTCATTCTCTGAGCTCTGCTGACAAGAATGGTCACATTCTCAAAATGCAGTAGATTTGTACATGGTGATCATAGGTGTCTCCAAGAAATGGAAAACCTTCATTTTTAAAACATATAATTATGAAGAAGCTGGCATCTGAAAAGTGGTGACTGTGAATGCAGGTAAACAAGTAAGTAAACAGCTCGAAGAGTGCATGAGAAGAGGTGAGACATTTGAACAGCAGTACCAGTGGGAAGAGAGACAGTCAATGCTGGGCTCCAGATGAGCCATGAAACAAGTGGAATAGACAAAGACGTCCTGAAAGATGTGCAGGTCATGGTGGGACCTACCAGGGGATGAGATTCACCTTCCACTTGGACAGGATTTGGGGGCATATTCATGGAATTTTGTTAGTCTGTGTTCTTTGGCTGAGAGCAACAAACTGGTAAATGAACTGACACATAAAACGTAAGGAAAAGGGGAAGTTAATAAAAAGAATTTATAGAGAGCTTATAGACCACAAGGAAAGAAGATATTTTCTTCTAATTGACTATAAAGCAAAGTGGCTTGGGAGGTCCCCAGAACTGGAATTGGGATAATTTTGAAAGGGATTCAATGCTCCACTTCTCACCCTGGAAATTTTTCTTTCTTTTTCATTTTTTTTAAATTATTTTTTATTTTTTTATTTTTTCGAGACAAGGTTTCTCTATCTAGCCCTGACTGTCCTGGAACTCACTTTGAGTTTGAGGCTGTCCTCAAACTCAGAAATCCGCCTGCCTCTGCCTCCCGAGTGCTGGGATTAAAGGCGGGTGCCACCAAGCCCGGCCAGAAATTTTTCTTTTAAAACTAAGAATTCCCAGAGCAAAGCACCAGAATGATTTTGTTTGTGTCATATGATCCTTGACTATGAAGAACAAAAAGCTATGATTTTCATCAAGCATTCACAAAACATCTGGGAGCTGCCTATGGTAAGAGAGAATACTGGTCCTGGAAGGTATCAATGGGCAGACAGAATAGGGGATTTCCACTACAGTCACTGATCAGTGAGGATGCAATTGTTATTCTGACTTTATATAATAAATATCCATCTGTGTAAAAAAACTGTATTATAATATAATAAAACCCCTTAACTTTTACCTGTTAATAAAAATAATCTTAAAACTAAAATTATAATGTGACATTCTAAGAAAGCAAATCTTACTTGAGAGAGAAAATTCATAGGGAGAAAAAGTGTGCAATTAGATAGATTGAGCTGAAAGAAAGGGAAGAGTTTTAAAAATCACTTAAGATTGTATGTTTGATGCCTACTTGATACGTACTGCATAAGAAAAAGATATATATATATATATTTACCTAAAGGTTAATAGCAAGAAAATAATAACCTCAATAAAAACACAGACCTCAGAGTCCATATTTCTTCATGAGCTCTCAATTTATATACATTTTATGCTGTCAAAAACAATAGAGTCAGCTATGCTTAAGTTTATGGCCCTGGAGAAGCCGGACACGACTGAGCATTTAACAGAACCTGTGGCAGAATCTGGATGAAGCTACCCATTTGTCTTGGCAGCCCACATGACTCATTTGAATATTTGTTCAAATAGATACTAAACTGGTAACAGAAGCGATCATTTTGATTGGTTTATTTGCTACAAGAGGCTGAGAAAAGAGAAGAGCAAGATGAAAGAAACAACAAAAATATCAACTGCCTTACTTCCGTTTTTTGGGGGGTTTTCATTCAAGAGTAGCTTTTTTAAATGGTTCTGTGGGGTTTTTCCCTCCCAGTTTCCCACCTGTCACCTAACATTGACTAAATAATCACCATGGATACACTGTGATATCTTAGGTCCTGGGTTAGGAAATGGTTAGGTAATAAGGAAAGCATGAGGCTGGCTCTCTTCCCACAGGCTCATGGTAACCTAAAGAGACCAGAGTCACTTGCTAGCAGGCTGCTCCCTGAACAAATTCAACTGCTGAAGTTAAGTCAGGGACATCTTCTATGCCTATACTGACTTTAATTGACTCTTTATTTCTTTTACTTTTGTCACTTACATCAACATAGAATGTGTGCACAATAAAGGTTTTAAGTAATTAGTTTTAATCCAATGCATTTTTGAGAGATGTATAGGATTATGTAACTATCTCTATGATCATGGCCTGGAACATTGTCAAAAAAAAATTCTGTAGTCCTGGAGATCTCACCCATGATCCTTAGTGAGTACTGGTCTGAGCTCTGTAAGGTATGAGTGCACATGTGCATGTGTGCCTATGTGGATGCGTGCATACTTACATGTGTGTGTGTGTGTGCATGATGTCATGGCTTTGTAGCTCATTCATGTTATCATGAATACAGTGCTTGTTTTTCTTTGTTCTGGATGGCATTTTATTTTAGTTAATATACCAGAAGTTGTACTGGTACCTGAG
This sequence comes from Mus minutoides, assembly GCA_902729485.2. Classification (NCBI taxonomy): domain Eukaryota; kingdom Metazoa; phylum Chordata; class Mammalia; order Rodentia; family Muridae; genus Mus; species Mus minutoides. Next base: position 40,962 of record CACVCL010021559.1, read on the forward strand.
ACAAGACATTAACTGGTTGCCAGTTTATCCTAAAGAAAGTTACTGTGAACATAAAGAACCAGTATTCTTTTAACTAAAAGAATTTAAATGTACAGCATTACACTTTGATCATATTCTCTCCCCTCTTCCTGCTCCTCTCAGATCTTCCTACTTCCTGATTCACTCATGATGAACATGTATATTTGTGTGCCCAAGTTTCCACATGTCTTAGCTTAATACAAAAAATTAATTTTTGCATAATATAACTATATGCAGAACTTTATGAGAAACTGAGAAATTATTTTTAACATCTCTGTGATACAATATATTCCCAGTAGACCTGTGTGAGAATTCCCAAGGTCTTGTACACATAATTTTATAATTTTTTTCTTCTTTTTTTTATTAGATATTTTCTTTGTTTACATTTCAAATGCTATCCTGAAAGTACCCTATACCCTCCCCCAGCCCTGCTCCCCTACCCACCTACTCCCAATTCTTGGCCCTGGTGTTCCCCTGTAATGGGGCATATAAAATTTACGAGACCAAGGGACCTCTCTTTCCAATGATGGCCAGCTAGGCCATCTTTTGCTACATATGCAGCTAGAGACACTAGCTCTGGGGGGTACTGATTAGTTCATATTGTTGTTCCATCTATAGGGTTACAGACCTCTTCAGCACCTTGGGTACTTTCTCTAGCTCCTCCACTGGGGGCCCTGTGTTCCATCCTATAGAAGACTATGAGCATCCACTTCTGTATTTGCCAGGCCCTGGCATAGCTTCTCTCAAGATAGCTATATCAGGGTCCTTTTAGCAAAGTCTTTTTATGCAATAGTGTCTGGGTTTGGTGGACAAAAGAAGTCACTTGATATGGGTGTTCAATGACTGAAATACAAGTTGAATCTTCTCACTTCTCTTCACTCCCCAGGTACCCCTCTAGTCAAAGCCTTGTCATTTCTTACTGCAACTAGGGAAACAGTGTCTTTACTCAAATACCCAGTTTTATTCGTGTTTCTTGACAGTCTCTTTCCATAAGCATCCAGAGAATTTCACCGAGAATATTCCTCTACTCACAATGCCTTTCTGGATTTCCTTTCCATCTGGCTCTAATCCATTGTATTTGTATAGGCTTCAGTATTTCTCCAGCTTCAGTCTCCATCCATTCTGTTTTTATATGAACATGGAGAACATCCTGCCATACTTCAATCCTCATCTGTAAAGTGGATCTTAAATGTTCTTCCCCAGATAGGGCAAAATTTCATTCATTTGCTTTCCTGCCTATTTCACATTTACCATGGCTTTTGAAAAATTGTTACACTATATATTGTCTACTGACAATTTTTAAGAGACTATGTTTTATTTATTCTCTGAAAATGCCATGCATGTATACAATGTATCTTGGTTATATATCCCTCCAGTTCCCCCTTTTATTTCTCTAAGACTCCCCCCACCCCACAACACATCTCCCTCCCTCCTTCTTGTATTTCAGTCATTGATTTGGTGACTTGATAAGGAATGAAGGTCAAGGCAAGTTCCGCCTTCTCCACCATTTTGGTGAGGGTTGGCAAATGGAATTTCACTTCTTGGGACCTTACACATATCTAGATGATTGGGTGCTTGAAGGCTGTATATGCATGGTCTAAGACCCTCAGTGAAAATGGAAACATTGCATTTGCCCAGTGAGTTATATAAACTACCATAAGGAAAATGAGAGTACAGTAATGTACAGGCTGACCAGATATGGTCTATATTGTTCTTTGACTCCTTAAACTAGATGAAACTGCTTCTTTTTGCCTGCTTAGATCTGAGTGCTTCACCATGTATTCAAATTAATCACAACTTACTTTTCAATAGATTGTCCACTGGTTCCTCAGTGCAAACAAAAATGCATGTGACACATACTACATAAACTCATATTCACTCACACCACACATACACACACACTCACACATGCACACATGCACACTGTTTGCTTCACTGACAAAATATTTGTTTCTCCTCAAAAATTCTCCCAAGAGCCATTTGATATATGAAGCAGCTCTAAGTCTATTCTACCTCTGCCAACCTTCATGTCCCAGGCAGCGTTTGTCACTGCCCACCTCTCTACCCAGTCATGGACATTTGGCTGCTACTACATGTAACTTCTCTAGCACCCTGGCCTCACTTTTGTAATCCTAGCATATGATATAATAGCCAAACCTAGACTTTCATTTTTCAAAGCCTACTTTAATTATGGTTCTTTAATGCTTCGACCTACCTTCCAGCCCACCACTAAAAACTAATAGGAAATATAGGTTGTGGACCTGTTTAGAAGTATTTCATTGGGGGCAATTCCAATCTTCACTGCCAGCAGTCCATTCCACCCACTATCAAAAAGCAAACATGAAATAGCAGTGGCAGCTGATCCAGAAGAAGCAGCGAGAATACCAGTAGAAGCTCTTTGGTGTATTTTTCCCTACGAAGTCACAACAGATGAAGATGAGTGAAGAAAGCAAGGAGAACCAATGCAAGAGTGAGTCATCAGCGAAGACCAGCATCAGAGATCCCAGTGAAGACCAGCAACAAGGTGAATCAGAGCAAGAGCATCAGCCACTCTGTTGGCTAATACTTATATTCTTTCCAAAGGTCCCCTCAACCAGTAAAACATCCCATGCCCTTTCACCACACAGCTTCCAGAAAAACTCCATGTGTGTGTTCTCAGCAAAACACCCTCTCATGTCTGCTTCAGCAACACATTTTCTCGTGTGTCTGCTTCCAGAAAAACAGCACACCACTCTACTGAGTCTCCAATGAAAGCAGAAATTCCCATTTTAATCCAAAAAAAAAAAAAAAGCAGAAAGAAAAAGTCCTTTTACAGTTATGTTCAGCCCTTCTGAACATTATGCAATATAGAATCTGACTCATCTTAGCAAGCCCATGGGTAGACAATTAATGTTCTCTCTTGCTCTAATTTGCTTTCTGTTTGTGTGATAAGCACAGTGACCAAAGGCAACTGGGGTAGAAAATGGTTTATTATGTGTTACAAGTTGATCTTTCTTTGAGCAAAATCAGTTCAGAAACCCCAGCAAAGCAGGAACTTGAAGCAGAACTTACAGAAGAAGGCCACTTACTGTCTTATTTCCTGGCTCATGTTCAGATAGCTTCCACATACAGCCCAAGGCCCCCTGCCTAAGGATGGCATCAGCTACATTCCTTCTACAGCAATTAGAAATCATGAAAATGCCTCTATAGATATACCCATGGGCTAATTTGATGGAGGCAGTTTTTGAAGTGAGACTCTTTCTTCTCAGGTGTATCAGGTTAACAAGGAATGTAAACTGTTATATCTCTAGAAGAGACAGAAAGAACATTACAAAGGTTGCATGATTTTGTAAGGTCACTGCTCATGTGGGTCACACTAACATGAGACCCAGGGTATCTGACATTCTAGCTAAGGTTCTCAGGTAATGGGTACACAGTATTGCACCAGAGGACTCAATAGAACTCGATAGTTCTCTAGACTGTGCAGAGACATAGGTTCCTCCAATGTTGAGAAATGAGGAATGTCTTTTCACAGTGAAAGATAAAAACTTGTATTCCACAACTTCAAAAACATAACTCAATTCACTTTCTAATGACTTTACATGAAGCTTATTGCAATTAAACATAGTCTGTTTAAATATTTACAGAGCCAACAAATATCATAGAACCTTTAATTCTTTCATCAAAATTGTTTCTTTATTTTTTAATAAAAGATAGAAAATTGAAAACATACCTAGACAGTCATACAAATGGGCTATGTTGTATTTGTTGCTGGATAGGCTAACACAGAAACAGTGTGCACACTTCTCTGGATATGCCATGAATTTATGGTGTCACATACATTACAATTATTGAATCACATAAGTATTATAATTTCTGTACTAGTGTAACAGATTTTAGCTTGAAAGGACCATAAACTGAGATGTTCACTGTAGTTTAGAGCTGGCAGCTGGTGGGAAGATAAATTTGAAGCCAGAAGAGAGAGTAGGCAGGAGGCTCCTGCTGTTTCCAAAGAGGGTGTCCCTGGGTGATACATCTGCTGTGGGAACATCAAAACACACTTCATCATGGGATCCTCCACACAGACTTAATACTCATTTATTTGACTTTAAGTTTACTTGGCAAAATAAAAAGAGACAAAGTGTTTTATTTCTATTATTTAAAAATGTGTCAAGATCTTACTTAATGTTGACTTACATGAAACACAAAATAATAGCCCTCAGAATGTCTTTGCTAAAATATTCAGATATGTCAGGGTGCTACCTTACATCATAAAAGAGATTTTTTTAAGTATTATTAAATTAAGTCTTAAATCCAGCATGGTAGCACACACCTTTAATCCCAGCATTTTGAAGGCAGAAGGAGAACGGTCTCTATTAAGTTGGAGGACAGCCTGGTTTATATCATAAGTTTCAGACCAGCCAGAGCCACAAAGTAAAACCTGGTCTGAAAATAAATAAGTATTTAAAAAAATAAATTAAGAATTTTGAAATGAAAAGTTTTCCTTAGTGGTGTGAATGGACATAATATCTTGACATCATCCTTGTCAGTGGACAACAGGGAAGTCTTCACGGTGTGAGGGATGTAACTAGCTGTCAGAGTTACAGCAATGCAAAATAAGGTAGACTCAGAAGGATAAATATTGCCAATTTCATTTCTGGATACAAAATTTTAGATAGGTCAATAACAGATGATTAGATACATACATACATACATACATACATACATACATACATACATACATACAAATATACATACATGATAGATAAATACATAGATGATAGAAAGATAGGTAGATAGATAGATAGATAGATAGATAGATAGATAGATAGATAGATAGATAGATAGATAGATGTTAGATAGAACATGAAAGCAGGAGGCAGAGAGAGACTGGGAAGGAAAGAAATCAGTTGGAGGGAGAAAGAGATAACAAAAAGAAAACAAAGTGTGTGTGAATTAATATATAGTTCAAGTATATGTATTCATGAAATAAACTATCTTTATGAAGCCCTGAAGCATAAATAATAAAACAATAAGAGCACGCACTCGTGTATCTGTGGAGGCATTAGATCCGCTGTACTTGTGCTTGTATCTGCTCATTCACTAAACGTAAAGATTTCCATTCGATCTATGTCTTTATATATGGCAGAATCCCTTCCTTTGATAGCCAAACTTTATCTCACTGTGTATATCCACGCATACTCTCAACTCATGGATCAGTGCGTGAAATTAGTTTGCTTCTATTTTATTTCCTTTGAGAGTATGTTTTCTGGATCATAATTTCGTCTACAATAGGTCATCAACAGCATGAAAGAGTTCTCATTTCTCTGTGTTTGCCTGTATTTTTCATATTTAGTCTATTTGAAAATAGCAATTTTTATTGGAGTGGGGTCATATTTTACTATATTTTTATTTATATTTCCTTGATATACCAATAGCTAATGATACATAGAATAAATAAGAAAAGCTAAGAAGGCTTCCTTCCGGAATATCTAGAATAAGATGAAACTTCCCACTCTCACCACTTTTATTTAGCATAGATCGGGAAGCTGTAGTCAGAGCTTAGACAAGAAAGAGAAATAGAGGCCATCAATTACCTTACCATACATGTAGAAAATCCTAACACCTCCAGCAAGAAAATGTTAAAACTGACAAACATGAATTGGAGAAAGGACAGTCTCTTCAGGAAGTGATGCTGAGAAAATCTAGTCTCCATACACAGTTGAAGCTAGATGCCCGTTTCTCACCAATATGTAGTAAACTAATTTGTTGATTTTAGGTGATAGACTGTCATTTTGTAGATGGTACTTACATCGTATCTGTGATCCTCTTGTGTCAGCTCTCCAAGTTCTGGAATACAAGCATGTACTACCATGAATTTATTGAATTCTCTCTCTCTCTCTCTCTCTCTCTCTCTCTCTCTCTCTCTGGGAGCATATGTGTTTTTCATGAATACTTTTTATCCCATATATTTTTTGTTGTTGTTTTTGTTTTTGTTTTCAAGAAAGGTTTATTTTGGCTTATGGTTTCCATAGTTTCAGTTCATTGTGGTCTTGAGGGTACATAGTGATAGGAACATCTGGTGAGGCTCTTCATACTTCATATCTCTTAGACTTGACTACAAGAGGCTGGACCCAAACTAGTGCAGGCTATAATGTTCACTAGCCAACACCCAGTGATCTACCTCTGCCAGGCAGGCTCTCCATCTTAAATTCATCTCATATTTTAAACATGCCAAACTGGGGTATAAACTTTTGTTGGTAGATATTATTTTTATTTCTTATATGAAAATCCTCCCACGATGGTAGGAACTTCCTGGGTCTCTGCAATATCATTTTCAACACGTCATTGCGTGCTCTGTATCTTGTGGGTGATCTGTGAATGTTTCCTGTCCATGTGCTGCAAGTCTCTCTTTAAGAGAATGCCTTGCCTTGCTCTACTGGGATGTTATACAGGAAACAGAGTTCAGAAGCAGTTCTTGCGCTACTAGCTTAGGGAATTTGTGATAACCAACAAGTACTTCACTTCTGTGCACTACACAATTCAAGGTCCTTATTCTGTTGGGTTTTTTAAGTGAACCCTTTTGTACCCTTAGTCAATGTAGTTGCTTCAAATAGAATATTGTCACACCCATCTCACATCCTTTCTAGCTCCTCACCTCTTAAACATCCTACATTTTTAGTTCTCTTCCTGAAGAGGGTGGTTGAAGTCCAGCCCCCAGAGAACTATATTCCATCTCTCATTTCTCATTCCTATACTTGCTTTCATAGTGCATCAAATGCCTAAATACTCACATTTGTTTGACTCTTCACTTGTTTGTGTTTTAAGGGTGTGTCACTCTAGCCAAGGTGCCCTGGAACTATGTACCCAGGCTGATCTTCAAATCAAGGCAATCTTCCTACATCAGCCTCCCAAATGCTGATTGTGGGTGCAAGCCACAAAGCCTTCTATTTATTTTTATAAATAGAGATGTATGTGCACTTGTGTGTGTGTATATGTGCACATGAGTATGCACATTTGTGTGTGTATTCGTGTGTGTATATATTTATTCCTCTATTACAATAGATTTGAGTGGAAACAGTGAAAAAAAGATTTAAATCATGCTCAGTGTGTATTTGATACATAATTTACCTACTTTTTCTATGAATTCTGTCTCCATTGATACCAATGGAAGAGATAATTCCTCCTGCTGTAGAATCAGACCTCTTATGCTTTGTGCTTCTGATATGAAATGTATTTTTCTACTTTGTTTTCCCTTTGTTATATGTGTACATGTCTTTTGTTACTACTAAAATATAATTTTGTGTATTCCATAGTTCTTAAACCCAGTCATCACAGTGAATGTTCAGTTTTATTTAAGTTATTGCTCATTTTTAAGCTTGATAAATATTTTATCATCAAAAAGAATTATAAGCACCAAGCTAAGGATTTAATAATTAATATTGGTGGTCAATTCTTTCTAGTGTGACAAATCAGTCTTATATTTAATTGGAAACAATAATTAAAATTATAAAAGTACTTTTTGTTTGGGCAAATATCATGCACACCATTTTTCTCACCAGCCAATATATGTTCTTATTTAATGTACTGAGATAGGAATAAGTGCTTACATTCTAAATCTGTGTCTTGAAATATGCTAGCAGAAAAAAAATCTGCAAATGTCAAGCTGGAAAAAATAAGATGGGACTAGTTGGTTGTCTCATGAAAACAATTAGTGAAATTCTTATGTGTGCCTTTAGGTGGGGGAATCTAACTTTAACTAGGTGCCACCCACAATTCTAAGAAGAAATGTGCACACAATTCTATCAAACCCATTACAGTACCAAAAGAAAATGAAATCCAGTCTGCTGTAGTTCAGAAATAGTTCTTCAGAAGGTTAAAGTATTTTCATGAGCATAATTCTTCCTGATAGTTACTCTAATGTTCTAATAAAGTCAGAGGGAAAAATAACAGCTGCAATTTTTAGTTTCAAAACTTGCATCTGAGAGTAATTAGGTGAGATGTGCTCCACCCAAGGATGAGCTCAGGGTCCTTACCAAGTTACTGAGAAATCTGCCTAATGGTGTCCAAATACCATCAATCCCTTTGTCCAAAGTAATATAAATATATGAATATTTATAAATATTAGAGGATAGAAACATGTACTTCATACATAAATCTTCTGTGTATAAAAATATTTAGCAGCCAATATTTACTTTAGTATTATCCTACCCATAGCTAAGTCTGTCTTTATTCTAAGGGATGGCTTTTCACATTCCCCCTTCTGTTTTATCACATGTCTCCTTCAGGAAAAAAAAAAGTAATATATGTATGTGGCAGAATAAAAAATGGCAAGAATGGCAAGATTATCTCCAAGTCAATGTTGAACTCAAATAAAATAAATGTAAATTATTTATATTAGAAAATGTGTCATCAATGAACTAAAGCAATAATGGTTGATTTGTTAAGTGATACTGTTATAGGAAAACAAGAAGTAATTAAAATTTTGAATCAGTCACATGTAACACCTGGGAAAATATCAACTTCTTATTTAGGTAATTCTGTTTTGACAGATGAATCTGTATTTCATCTTTATTATGTTTTAATATTTTGAGAAGTAATTTGCATTCACAGAGTGAATGAATTCATACTCTCACACATTACAAGCCTCACATGTCACAGAATCTTACTAATGGAGCACATATGTGCAGTCAGTCTACAGCTGACTCTAGAGCCCTTGTCAAGTCCCTCATCTCATTCATAACCACTTGTAAATTGGTTTCACTCATCCTTTAGATGAGTGCAATATATAGCATAGAATATTAGATGTCTGAATTCTTGTACTCAACATTTTAAAAGGATTTTTAACATGTTGCTCTGTGTAATTATGGACTTTCAGTATAATTTCCAAATAGAATTTTACTGTGTGAATATATCATACTATTTTATTCATTTTAAGCATCCAGATCATTCTTATTTTAAGATCTGACAAATAAAATCATTGTGAAAATTTGTTTAATTTTTGTGAATATGTGTATGAGATTCTGTTGGTTATGACACCCTAGAGATTCTTTTTCTACTCTGACTTTGAACATTCAAATATTGGTCACTGCTATGGTGAAGGGACAGATATAACTTTAACTGAATAAAAGTAAATTGTCTAGTTAAGAAGGATATCTAAGAGAAAGTAAATCAAACTATGAACATATTACCAGACAGAAACACAAAAATAACTCATTCCTTTGTTCAAGTATCCACCTTCTCCCTCTACCATAAAATTACTCTTGTGAAATATGTATTATCATTCCCTTGGTATATTTAAACAATATAATATACATAACATATGTATGTCATATATATTAAATTCTTGCAGTCATAAAGTATCTTTTATAATCTTTAGAGTGTGCCTTTTCAGTAAATAATTTTTATAATATTCATTCATTTAATTTGTTTGTTTGTCTTTTAAGTAAAACAATAAACGAGAAAGAGATTAATGGGTAGTATATGGGTCAAGATTCAGTCAGAAAACTTAGAGGGGTGTAGCATGGGTGAGAGGAATTTCTTTGGGGATTTGGCTGGATGTGGGTCTGAGAGCTGAATCAGTTCTCTGAAACTGTCTTGCTTGTATCTGATGCTGGAGATAGAGGCAGGACATGGAAAAGGAAAATGGATTTTGAGTAAGTGAAGCAGCTGTAACTATAATTCACACACATGACATGGGACTTACAAGGGCAACCTGAGACCAGAGTCAGTTCTCATAGCTCCTTTCTCTGGTAACCATGAGTTTCCTGCTGAGAGTGGGTGGGCCTTTACCACACCTGCCAGAGCAGCCTGAGAAGCTGATGGAAGTCTCAGGAAGGGCAGACCTATTATCAGTGACAGCCATCTTGGAAGACAGATCTGACTGCTACTTCACCACCACCATTCTATTCTGGTCTGTGTCAGCTCCTCTTATTTCCATTTATACTAACTGGAAGCATTCAAAGAAGGACAATCTAGAAGGTATAGTTTTGCCTTGGTATCTAGATGCATTGCAAAGATTGCAGAGGCAGAAACAAAAAAAAAAATGGCTAGATGCCATTTAAAAAGGGAGGAGTGGGTGGAGTGGGGAGTAGAGGAGGAGAAAGAGGAAGAAGAGGAAAAGGAAGGAGAAGGTGGAAGAGGAAGCAGAGGAAAAGGAGAAGGAGAGGAAGGAAGAAGATGAAGAGACAGAAGGAGGAAGAGGAAAAGGAAGAGGAGAAGAAAGAATAGGAAGAGGAAGGAGAAAAAGGAAGAGGAGGTGGAAAAAGAAAGAGGAGGAGGAGGAGGAAGAAGAAGAAGAAGAAGAAGAAGAAGAAGAAGAAGAAGAAGAAGAAGAAGAAGAAGAAGAAGAAGAAGAAGAAGAAGAAGAATTCTGATATTCTGATAGTAGCACTAACATTTTGAAGAAATAATCAACCTGTTCCCTTGAGCGGGAGTCTGGATTTCTTCTTCCCAGCTTAGTGAACATAATTCACCCATTCATATTCTGTTTCAGTTCCTGCTACTTCTAGGCACTAAGTCCTGAGTAGGTAATCTGTTTTCTGGCTTCTTGTCCTCTTTAGTTTTGCTTTTAGAAGTAAAATTCATAAACAATGAATTTATGAAATTCTTAGGCAAATTGATGGATCTGGAGGATAACATCCTGAGTGAGGTAACCCAATCATATAAAAACACACATGATATGCACTCACTAATAAGCAGATATTAGCCCAGAAACAGCCTACCCCAAGATACAATTTGCAAAACACATGAAACTCAAGAAGAAGGAAGACCAATGAGTGGATACAAAATACCCATGGAAGGAGTTACAGAGACAAAGTTCAGAGCTGAGATGGAAGAAAGGACCATCCAGAGACTGCCCCACCCAGGGATCCCATATACAACCACCAAACCCAAACACTATTGCATATGCCAGCAAGATTTTGCTGACAGAACCCTGATATAGCTGTCTCTTGTGAGGCTATGCCAGTGCCTGGCAAATATGGAAATAGATAATCACAGTCATCTATTGGATGGAACACAGGGCCCCTAATGAAGGAGCTAGAGAAAGTACCGAAAGAGCTAAAGGGGTCTGCAGCCCTATAGGAGAATCAACAATATGAACTAACTAGTACCTCCCAGAGGTGTGTCTCTAGTTGCATATGTAGCAGAGAATAGCCTAGTTGTCCATCAATGAGAGGAGAGGCCCTTGGTCTTGTGAAGATCATATGCCCCAGTACAGGGGAATGCCAGGGCCAGGATGTGGGAGTGGGTGGGTTGGCGAGCAGGGTGGGGGAAGGGTATAGGGAACTTTCAGGATAGCATTTGAAATGTTAATGAAGAAAATATCTAATAAAAAATCTTTAAAAAGTAAAATTCATATAGCATATAATTAGTTATTTCAAATAACAATCCAGTGACTGTTATAATATTCACAGTACTTTGGATTCCACCTCAATCCATTTACAAAACAGCATTTTCTTTATCATTAGAGAAAGAGAAAGTATCATCACTTCTCGGCCTTTTGGCTAAGATAAAGTGAAGAGAGAGTTTCATTTCAGTTAGGCCAATGAAACATGTCTGTCCTCACATTCCAGTCCATAATGCTGAATAATCTTTCTTTCTATGAATTTGCCCATTTCCATATAAAAAGAAACCACATAACATGGCCTTTTGTTTCTGGCTCCTTTAAGTTAGCAAAATAAGAGTTCATCCACATTGTAATATAAGTGAGTATTTCTTGCCTCACTGAGGCTGAGAGCACTGTTCTGTCATATATATACTATAGTTGGTTTATCCATGTACCTACTAATGGGCACATGATTGTTTCCATTTTCACTGTATGGTACAGTTGTTTGCTATTTTTATTTGAACATCATTCCTCTACAGTAAAACCACCAGTACTTAAGTTATTAGGCATAAAGCTACTCAAAATATTCAAAATTCAGTTGTCTTCATGTTCCAGATTAGCTTGAACCTAAAGAGTCTGAGTTCTTCCCAGTGATAATTCAAGAGGAAGCCACAGTTGCAACTTCTAAGAAGTGCTTTGAAATGAGGAAACGGTACCCTTATCACTTCTTCTAGCCTATGACTGGGCAACTTCTTTGATCTAACTCTTTCTGCAGGTAGCCTAATCATTTGGTGGACATATATTTTAGGTAAACTCACCCTGAGCCTGGAGACTTAAATGTAGTCTGTCTTTCAGGCTCTGATTCCAGTCCTTGTCAAATCACCTGGGTTTGGTAAATCTCATTTTTCCTTAGCTATTATTGACCATATGGGATCGGTTAGAATTTACAAACAAGTTCACATCGATTAGAAGTGCAGCCTCTTTCTCATCAGCCCGATTATTTTGTCAGAGCTGAGTCTTCTAGACCAGAAGTCATCATTATCAGCATCATACTGACACTCCATTCTTTAATTTTTGAAAGTTAATTCACCAGTGATTCCTACAATCCATTTTGTTTCTATTCATACAAAAAAAAATGTTACAAAGTTTAAAGCTATGAAAGTAAAGATGTTTGCAGATAATCCATTATCCCAACCAATATTTAATATAGCTCTCCTGAAATAAATGACGTGAATGATTTAGGAGCTATGTCCTCTTGTCTGTAAAGTCTTGTGTCTCGGGTGCTTCTTTTCAGATTAAAATCGTGTAGCTAACAGATCACTAGACTGTAACCTCGTGATACCTCAGAAATAAGACTGACTCCCAGATCCAGACTTCCAGGAGCTGTATCTGAAAATACCCTGCTCATGTAGTTGTGAACTAGGCGCTCAATGGAGCGGGGAGGAATTCAAAATTCTGGAGAGGAAACAGAGACATAAGCAATTAACATCATTCAGTGGAAAAAGGACTGCCTGAGAAAGTGTCTCAGGAGGATGTGATCCTTGAAATTAGATGAAATGTGACAGTTGGAGGTGAGGAGGAAATGCCACCATCAGGAGAGAGCAACATGTGTTTTTGGTGACCAGGGTTGGAATGTCAAACAGTGAAGTCATGGAGGTAGTGATGCTAGTCAGAGATGTTGGCTTTGGGTACCAAAGATCTTTGACATAAGACTGGAAGAGGACACACGGTAGCCATGTCAAAAAAAAATTGCCACGTCTAATAATAAGTCACCCTAAGGTGACTTAGACAAAGCTTTCTTCCATTCATCAGATGAAATTATTAACTCTACTTTCCTGAGTACTTTTTTTTTTAATTGAGTCCTCCCTCACCACTGCTCAGAGCCTCTCCTCTCAGTCTTTGTATTCTCTCTCCCTGGTTCCTTTGTATTACTTGATCTGGGTATTTTTTAGGCCATTAAATACTTTGTCTTCCTGATGCTTCACATTTCTAGATAATCCTCGGGAAATGCATTTTCATGAGGTGCTTTTGAAAGGGGAGATGGTTAAAAATCACCTGACTCAAACCTCTTTTCCATTGTTCGTACTTCAATCCTCAAAATATAAATCCATTTTGTAATTACTCCTACACTCTCAGCTCAGAAGCTTTGCCGGACATACCATTCCATATGTTTATGATTCTCTGAATGAAAAAGTGTTCCCTGACAACCATTCCGACTTTTCCCTTTAATTTCCATTTATGCCTTATTGTCTTATAACGCTCGACTGAAAATATATGTTGCAATATTGTGTGACATTATCAGTATTACTTAAGATTTTATACAGCCATATATCAGCCAAACATCAGATAAATCTTCCCATTCTCCTTCCTGTGCGTCTTCTTTGCTGGAAGAGTACAGGTAATAGATTCAATTTCTCCTCGGTGACAAGTTGACTCTAAGCATTTCTTACAAACTGGAGAGAAGAATCAATTTGCATTTGGTGTTGAATTATTCCTAAAATGTGAACTGAGGATGAAATTTGGTTTAAGGTTTATGCAATTAAACTGAGGGTGCTAGCTGCCATGCTCCTCACTTCAACTTATTTCAGGGTTGATTTTTAAAGAATGTGCAAAGCCAAGACACAAGACTAATTTGAAGGTCTTGCTAATAAATAATGTGGTTAAAGGAATGGGGGGCGTTCTGATGATTTGTAATCCTGCAATAATGGCTTCTAAATAGTTAAGATTAGTCTGAGAGATGAGATCCTTTCCCCCTCTATGCCATATGCCAGCAAGGGACAAAAATCAATCTTGCAAGGTCTCTGATTACTTCTGCCGCAAGTTTCTTGTCAGCAGATTCAAAATGTGCAGGGCTATGAATCTTCCACAAGGTAGAGGTGCTGCCCATCAGCTGGAAATCTTTTTCTTCCAACTTCTGGTAGAATATCTGCTTGTGATAAATTAAGAGAAGAGCTGGAAATAGAAGACCATTTGGTGCTACAATTTTAATCCTGTGTTATCAGGACAAAGAGAAAGTGATAGCAGTTTCTATGACTTGGAAATAAAAAAAATGTACCCTTGGAAGGGGTAAGCTCCAGAGTTAAGGAACAAAATGTAATGATGAGCTTTGTCTTCTTAGAACACCATGCTGTTTAGCAAATGATCAGGGGAGAATTCATACTTAGAATTGGAACCTGAATTAATAAATACTAATGTTGAAAGCAAGATTGGATCTATGTTGGCAACAATATGAGAAAAGGAATTGAAGCTTGATTGTCATAAAGACAGGAATGCAAACTCACAAGGAAAAAGGCAGAGGGATGATCCCTAGGTCTGCCCACATTCTAATCCCACAAACTGGAAATATATTACTTTACATGGCAAATGTAATCGTTTTATAACTAAGTTGTATAATTTTATCTCATGTTGTCCTGGATTACAAGGTAGTAACTGTTATCAAAATAGAAACAAAGGTCCTCAAAATAGAAAAGGGAGACAGAGAGCTCAGAGTAAGTTTAAGCAAAATTCAATTCACCTTTGCAAAGTTTGTGGATTAGAATAAGGGGCACGGGTGCAGAAATGCATCATTTACAACCTGCAAAAAGGCAAGAAAAAAAAAAAACATGTGACCAGCAGCTACAGGAGGATAACGTGGCACTGCTTGCAACTGGATTTCATTCCAGTGAGGTCTGCCTGAGATGTCAGAGCTACCAAACAATTAGATGTTGCCTGGGTCTTGTTTCGAACCCTTAAAGGGAAATTGATAGAACAGCAATAGATAAGATATAAAAAGATGAAATAATGGGGACCTTTTCAAATGTGTAGTGCAAGTTGCCGGTGCTTTTGTTTTGTGTGGCCTGTTCTTCCCTATAGACTTGGGAAGGTACTGTAGGAACAGCCTTTTTCTCTGTCTCTGGTTGCTTTTTATTTCTCTCGAATACATTAAAAATCAAGCACATATTTGGATTCAGAAATTGTACTTATAGGAATTTAATAAAATAATTAAAGGTGAGTGAAATTGTTATCAATGAGGGTGCTGATAATAGTGTAAAAATGAAATTAGCTCAAGAGTTCAATGAATCTATTTGAACAAACTTAACATATCCTCAAAAATACATTATCACAACAGGGGGAGATGTTTTTATAAACTCTTAGTGGCTGTGACAGTATCAGTGAGACCTGTGTAATCTCAAGACAGACATCATACGAGCATGGCATCAGGGCTAAGCACAAAGTTGTACCCCCATCAAAGGAGCAATTGATAGTTAGTTGAAGAGAAAGAGTCAGTTTTAAGGGTGTGACACCTGGTAGGTCAGCCATGCTCCAAAGAACGTTGCCATACCCAAAAGTACGCGAGCAACATAAACTGGACACTCAGTATATATATATATATATATATATATATATATATATATATATATATATATATATATATACATACTGGACAGGCATTACATAGGTAAGGAAGTAGGATGCATCCAGGAAGATCTGAGGAAAAGGAATATGGTCAAAATACTTCGTATGCTATTCTCAAAGAATTAAGAAAATTTTTATTTAAAAAAATCATGCAGTTGTTAAAAATCAATTAAAATAAAATGTACTGAAATTAGAAAAGTAATATCAATGTGTTGATTTAGTGCCAGGTAAGAATGTTACATAATATGGTCATACTAGTGTATAATAGTGGGACCACTGGTATGGGTTGACTGTTGACATAACACACCAATACTTTTAATCAGTTTTTCATATGCATTAGCAAATACATATATTAATAGTGAGTATGTATACAGAATTGTGCTTTTCATTCTCCTTAGGTTAAGAAAAAAGGTATCAAGATATATTTATACATATGATTTTTTTCTGTCTCTATGTGTATGTGTGTATGTAGAATTTAGTTTCTAACCGACTGCTGGTAGAGATATGAAATGTACAGCTTCCTGTCATTTAAACTCTCCTCTGTGAAATTTAAATCATTCTAAAAAATGGAGGTGGTGTTTCCACTAATAATTAATAATAAACAATAACAGAGTTTATTTAGGGGACATTTTCACACCATGGAACATGTATGGGGGTTTTAAGGACAACTTATCAAAGCCAGTTCTCTCCTTCCACCACATGGAGCCTAAGGATCAGCTCAGGTCTTCTGGTTTAGCTGCAAGTGCTGTTATCTGCTGAACTATTCCACCAGGCAACAAATGAAAAAAGAAAAAATCAGTACTGTTGAGATAGTGAATTGCATAGATTTCTCTTCTGTGCCTGTATTACATAAGCTCAATGATACCCAGGGAACAGGTTCTTCAAAGGTCTGTAGTTGGTATGGATGTAAAGGGTTAAGATCTCTCTGACTGTATATATTCTGTGAACCGGTAATGCCATTTCTAGGAATCCAAAGAAATAATAGGCAGAATCTCTCATGAGTAAAAATATTCATTGGAGGCTTAGTAATAGAGGGGGAAAATTGGGAAAGCCTTCATGCCCAATAAGGGGGAAATTGGGCAGTAATTTAAAATAATGTTTTCAAAGAATATATAATTATATGGGAAAATGTGTTCAATATGCTGCTAAGTGAATAAGAGCAGGCTGAAAATTGAATATACAATGTGATTCCACTTTAGTCAATAAAAAAGAAAAACATCAAATGTGAAATGCAGTTATCTTAGAGAAGTAGAACCAGTTTTGAGGCTTTTTTTGTTTTTATTATTTTAACTATACGTCTATTTGGGTGCACACAGTAGAGCTTTCTGTTTTGGGTGGGGGTTTTTTGTCTGTTTTATTTTGTTTTTTTACCATAGGCAAATGTTATTCTTCCAATTAAGAAAGTAGTGTTTGCTGGTCAAAGCTCACCATGACCTCTGGAAGGCAGTCAGGATAACTCAGATGGAGGTGTTGATAGAATTGAGGTGTTTCTGCCCTAGGTGACCAGATAGCTTCATCAGCCCCTGTGATTTTGTAATCGACTATCTACCAACTACTACCTCTAATGTTATCACAAAGCCTTGGAACAGATAGAGAACTACAGCCTGCCTCTGGGAAGGCTTCAGCTACAGACAAAGTCAAGATGTCAGGCAGATCACTGATGGCAGCAATATCAAAGCTGATGGGTAATACTTGCTGTATAGTAATTCCAGGGATAATTGTTGTCCAGAATAGTACTGGTTCCAAAGACATCCCAGCACATCGGAGAACACGCCCAGATTTCCAACAGGTTCCAGATATCTTTCTAGTAATAACCAGCTCTTGCCAGTGAAGAAGCCCTGTTACTCTGCTCTACATTCTACTCTTCTCTACAGCCACATGGTCCGTTATCTGTTTGATGACATGGCTTCAGTGTACAGACTAACACAGCATCAGGCTGACAAAAGCAGTCTCAGATTACAAGCATCAAGGATGGGCTGGCAATATAGCTCTGGGATAGAGAGCTTGCCTCATATATGCAATGTCCTCAGTACATTCCCTGGACGTAAAGAAATAAAGATCCTGGACGAAACATTTTTTTTCCATGATGTGAATACATAAATAGCTGTCCCTTCACTCATCTCCTTTGCCTATCTACTCCTGACATCTAGTATAAACTTTCACACACAGCATTTAGCTAGTGTTCAGATTCACTGGATGCTAACACTGTTCATTTGATCACAATTGTGATTGTATGTGTGCATAAAGTCACTGTGTCTTCCTCTTTTGTGTGATGGGTCAGTTACTGAGCCTCAGATTAAAGAGAAGAAATAATTCCATCTCATTCTACTGGAAACTATGAAGTCTCTATCCACGAGATCAAAGCTGCATTAACTTTCCCAGTTAAGGCCGTTCGCTATCATTCAGCACTCTGGAAAGATAATCAACTCAATAGTACCCAAGTGGCCTGGCAATTTATTTTTTTTTTTTTTTCAACTTTTATTAGATATTTTCTTCATTTACATTTCAAGTGTTATCCAGAAAGTTCCCTATATCCTCCCCCCTCCCGGCCCTGCTACCCTACCCACCCGCTCCCACCCCCTGGCCCCGGTGTTCCCCTGTATTGGGGCAAATAAAGTCTGCATAACCAAGGGGCCTCTCTTCCCACTGATG
>CACVCL010021560.1:0-59308 GCA_902729485.2 Mus minutoides
AAAATATGGTACATTTACACAATGGAATACTACACAGCTATTAAAAATAATGAATTTATGAAATTCTTAGACAAATGGGTGGATCTGGAGGATATCATCCTGAGTGAGGTAACCCAATCACAAAAGAACACACATGATATGCATTCACTGATAAATGGATATTAGCCAAGAATACCCAAGATACAATTTGCAAAACACATGAAACTCAAGAAGAAAGACCAAAGTGTGGATACTTAGATCCTTCTTAGAAGGGGAAACAAAATACCCATGGAAGGAGTTACAGAGACAAAGTGTGAATCAGCAACTGAAGGAATGGCCATCCATAGACTGCCCCACATGGGGATCCATCACATAAACAACCACCAAACCCAGACATTGTGGATGCCAACAGGAGCTTGCTGAGAGGAGCCTGATATAGCTGTCTCCTGAGAGGCTCTGCCAGTGCCTGACAAATACAGAAGTGGATGCTCACAGCCATCCAGTGGATAGAGCACAGGGTCCCCAATGAAGGAGCTAGTGAAATGATCCAAGGAGCTGATGGGTTTGCAGCCCCATAGGAGAAACAACAAGATGAACTAGCCTGTACCCTCAGAGCTCCCTGGGACTAAACCATCAACCAAAGAAAACACATGGTGGGACTTATGACTCTAGCTGCATATGTAACAGAGGATGGCCTAGTTGGTCATTAATGGGAGGAGAGGCCCTTGGTCCTGTGAAGGTTCTAGGCCCTAGTATAGGTGAATGCCAGGGCCAGGAAATGGGAGTGGGTGTGTTGGTGAACAGGGGGAAGGGGGAAAGGATGTGGGGTTTTCAGAGCAGAAACTAGGAAAGGGCATAACATTTGAAGTGTAAATAAAGTTTGCTAGACCAAGGAGCCTCTCTTCTCAATGATGGCTGACTAGGCCATCTTCTGCTACATATGCAGCTAGAGACACGAGCTCTGGGGGTACTGATTAGATCATATGGTTGTTACACCTATAGGGTTGCAGACCCCTTCAGCTCTTGGGTACTTTCTCTAGCTCCTACACTGGGGACCATGTATTCCATCCTATAGATGACTGTGAGCATCCACTTCTATATTTGCCAGGCACTGACAAAGCCTCAGAGGAGATAGCTATATCAGGGTCCTTTCAGCAAAATCTTGCTGGCTTATAGAGTAGTGTCTGTGTTTGGTGGCTGATTATGGGATGGATCCCAAGGTTGGGCAATCTCTGGATGGTCCATCCTTTCATCTTAGCTCCAAACTTTGTCTCTGTAACTCCTTCCATGGATATTTTATTCCCTATTCTAGGGAGGAATTAAGTATTCACCAATTGGTCTACCATTTTGATTTTCTTGTGTTTTGGAAGTTGTATCCTGGGTATTCTAGGTTTCTGGGCTAATATCCACTTATCAGTGAGTGCATATCAAGTGGCTTCTTTTGTGATCGGATTAACTCACTAAGGATGATTTCCTCCAGATACATCCATTTGCCCAAGAATTTCATAAAATCATTGTTTTTAATAGCTGAGTAGTACTCCATTGTGTAAATATATCATATTTTCTGTTTCCATTCCTCTGTTGAAGGATTTGGGTTCTTTCCAGCTTCTGGCAATTATAAATAGGGCTGCTATGAACATAGTGGAGCATGTGTCCTTATTACCAGTTGGAACATCTTCTGGGTATATGCCCAGGAGAGGTATTGCTAGATCTTCCAGTAGTACTACATCCTATTTTCTGAGGAACCACCAGACTGATTTCCAGAGTGGTTGTACAAGCTTGCAGTCCCACCAGCAATGGAGAAGTGTTCATCTTTCTCCACATCCTCACCAGCATCTGCTGTCACCTGACTTTTTTATCTTAGCCATTCTGACTGCTCTGAGGTAGAATCTCAGGGTTATTTTGATTTGCATTTCCCTGATGATTAAGGATGTTGAACATTTTTAAAGTGCTTCTCAGCCCTTCGGTATTCCACAGTTGAGAATTCTTTGTTTAGCTCTGTACCCCATTTTTAATGGGGTTATTTGAATTTCTGGGATTCAGCTTCTTGAGCTCTTTGTATATATTGAATATTAGTCCCCCATCAGATTTAGGATTGGTAAAGATCCTTTCCCAATCTATTGGTGACCTTTATGTCTTGTTGACAGTACCTTTTGCCCTACAGAAGCTTTGCAATTTTAGAGGTCCCATTTGTTGATTCTTGATCTTATAGCACAGGCCATTGTTGTTCTCTTTAGGAATTTTTCCCTGTGCCCATATCTTCAAGGCTTTTCCCCACTTTCTCCACTATAAATTTCAGTGTCTCTGGTTTTATGTGGAGGTACTTGATCCACTTAGACTTGAGCTTTGTACAAGGAGATAAGAATAGATCAATTTGCATTCTTCTACATGATAACAGCCAGTTGTGCCAGCACTATTTGTTGAAAATGCTGTCTTTTTTCCACTGGATGGTTTTAGCTCCCTTATCAAAGATCAGGTGACCATAGGTGTGTGGGTTCATTTCTGGGTCTTCAATTCTATTCCATTGATCTTCCTGTCTGATGCTGTACCAGTACCATGCAATTTTTATCACAATTGCTCTGTAGTACAGCTTGAGCTCAGGCATGGTGATTCCCCCCAGAGGTTCTTTTATTGTTGATACTTGTTTTTGCTATCTTAGGTTTTTTGTTATTCAAGATGAATTTGCAAATTGCCCTTTCTATCTCAGTGAAGAATTGAGTTGGAATTTTGATGGGGATTGCATTGAATCTGTAGATAGCTTTTGGCAAGATAGCCATTTTGACTATATTAATCCTGCCAATCCATGAGCATGGGAGATCTTTCCATCTCCTGAGATCTTCTTCAATTTCTTTCTTCAGAGACTTGAAGTTCTTGTCATACAGATCTTTCACTTCCTTAGTTAGAGTGACACCAAGGTATTTTATATTATTTGTGACTATTGTGAAGGGTGTTGTTTCCCTGTCTAATAAAAAGAAAAGAATAAAGGAGGTTCTATAAAAAAAAAAACTATAAATATTTATCCTTATACCCACAGGTAAGTGTAGTCTTCCCTCCTCATCAAGGAAAGATTTCTTTGCAACAGATAGAGTCCACTAAAGAAAATCACAGCTAATCAAAATGTAAAGCATAGGGTCCAATCCCAATGGATATACCTACAATACAGCTGCTGTGCCTAAAGCTCATGGACCATTGCAGAAAAACAGGTAGAAAGAGTGTAAAAGCCAGTGGATCAAGGAGTATAGAGTAAGATTTTGTCTTTCAGCAATTTCAGAGCCTAGGCTTATCAGTCATATCAACATGACTGCCAAAACATGACCTGAACACAGACAGTGCCAATGAACATGTTAAAGTGGATGGGAGCAAGCCCAGGTGGCTTTAACTTTTCAGGAGAACCTATAGGCAACTAAGGCTGGTTGGGAGTGGGAGAAGTGGCCTTCTTTATGCAAGAAAACACTACTGGTTGCCCAGTGCCAAGCTGTAGTCCCCGAAAACATATGTACAGGTAGCATTATGTGGACTGAACATGTTATATTTAGGAATGTACTTCAGTGTATACATGAAATAATACTTAAGGAAAAAAAGAGGGCATGTATTTGAAGGAGTCTGGGAGGGAATATTTGTGAGAGTTTGGAGGAAGGAAAAAGGAAAGTGTTGTAATTACATTAATCTCAAAAAATGCCTTTTCAATTACATGGAAAATATAATAAAATATTGATACATGCTCAAAATAGTTTTCAATGACCTATTAGGAGCAATTTTCACACCACAATGGCAAAACATAGGAGGCCAAATAGTGGGACTGTGAAATGAGAAGACCCTTTTTGTCATCCTAATCTACTGGAAGATTTTACTCAGATTTGAAAGACTGGACCCATTCTGAGAGTTAATATGTCAAAGTTAAAATTTCATTGTATTTGTTTTTATATTGCTGCCATCATATCCCCATACATTAGCGTTTCAAAAATAGAACATTTTCATGATTTTTTTTTAAATAATAAGTGCGATTACTGAGTTGACGAGATGACTCAGAGGTTACAAGCACTTACCCACTTACTGGGCAAGCCTGATGGCCTCAGTTCAATTGCTGAACACATAAAAGCTAGATGCGTAATCCCAGCACTTCCAAAGTGGGATGGAAGCACAGACAGGAGAATCACCTGGAAAGCTCTCAGACCAGCTAGCCTAGTATACATGGTTCAGCAGAAAGAGTAAGAGAGTAACAAGAGGAAAAGAGAACCAACTCCCTATCACCATCTCTACACACACAAACACACACCACCACCAACAACAACAACAACACCATCACCATACACATGTATTATCATCATTATAAAATAATGAGTCCAATGACTTTGCAACTCTGTTGGAGATTCAAGACAAGACTAAAACCAAGAAGTTGAGCTGCATTTTTTTCTTAAAGGCTTTGGAAATGGAATCTCTAGGTTCATTATAGTTGTTGGCCAATTTCAGTTCACTGGATGATGGAACTGAAGAGACCGTCCTTGCTCATTATCTACTGGAGTTTCTCTCAGCTCTGTTGTTCTGGTTTGCACACTCCAGTTCTTCTGCCTACCCCTCTTGAAGCCATTATCTCTACATCAAATTCTTTTAGGACTTCAGCTATCTCTAAATTTCCTCTTAGCTTTGTATCCTCCTTCTCTGGTTCTTTAAGAAGACAAATTATATCATCCAGATTCCCCAGAATAATTTGTATTTTAAGGACTATGATCTTTAGTTCATCAGTGAAATACCTTTTCACTGTAAAAATATATCAAAGGAGCTAGAAATCACTGTTTGGGCATCTTTGGGGGCATTATTCAACCATTCTAAAAGGTGATCACCCACAAGTCATTACACAAAATGATTTCTTTTGAGACAATTCTCCATGAAAAAGAAAAAACTTGCAATTTGGTGTGCAATTTGTGACTTATTGGTGATGTAACAGTTTGACCTGTAGGGAGATGGGAACCCAAGAGACAGACATGGCCCCCCAAAATTCTGCTCAATGCTTCTTATTGCATTCTAGGGTTCATTGGGGACACCATGACTATAGGTTATCCTCTCTCTGTGAGGTTTGTCCTTTGGCACATTTTCCTCAGCTTTGTGCTACATGTCACATTTGATTGAAGTTGTGTGGGATCTTTTATGGATATGAGAAGCTACTGTCAGACTTTGCATTTATGTTCCATGAGAATCTATAAGAACCTTCTGAACAGCATTCTATTCCCTCAAGAATTAAGAGCAACAATTGACAATTGGGACCTCATAAAACTAAATACAAAGGGAAACAATCAATGAAGTGAGGAGGAAGCCTACTGAGTGGGAGAGAAAATAAGTAAGAGGAAGCTATGAAAAGTGAGAAAACTTTGAGTTTACAGTGGAGCTTTAGGTAGCTATCACCAGGTAATAAATTATCCCTCAATTTTAAAGAACTTGCATGTGTGTGTACATGGGTATGTACACATGTGTGTGAATACACATGCATATGACATCTGGCAGGTATGCGAAGCTAAAAGGAAAGTTTCAAGTGTTGGCCCTCTGTTCCCTTCTATCTGAAGTATGAGAAAGGGTTTCTTATTCACATTGAAGTTCCCTTAGTAACCATCAGGTTTCCAGGAATCTTCTTGTCTGCCTTCCCTCTCTCCACCTTCATAAAGTAAAAGATGCTTTGTATAAAACTTGGGAGCGACAGAATCATGTGACAAGGTCTGGCTCCTAACGTATCATTCTGATAGCCGTGATCCTAACATAACAATGCTAAAATTGGCAACTTAGGAGAAAGCTAAAATTAATGAATGAAGAAACACTTTGCATATGGCTTAAAGGAGCGCAGCACATTGAGTTTGGGAAATCTAACAGTTAAGGAGATTCATGCAAATGTGGAGATCTCAGAGATATCTTGACTAGTCTAAATTTTACTCAAAGTTCCCAGGAAATTTCAGAGATATTACATATGCTTTCATATTTGTGAAATAATGGCTACTTGGTAAAATTGATGCCTAAGTAAAAATAATCTCTAGACTACTTCTGTACTGGGGAAATGTTCATGATGGGTTCTAAAAGTAGCCATGATCCCCTTCCACGGGAAAGGTGGTCTCAAATGTGTAAATTCAGTTATCAGGATATAGATCAGTTACTATGATCAAAAACAAAGAGACTCCAAGATGTCCTTTAAAAATCTGCTATAATGTTTTACAGTTGTTTATATTTAATTTTAGTATATGAATAATAAAATTATTCATATAGCTTTTAGAAGTAAATATTCTATGTAAAATGAGAATATTCAAAACTAAATTATGGTAAATGTTAAAGTAAATTGAATATAACAATGTGGAAAACCACAAACATTTTAGTTCATGTGTGACTAATTCATATTGGGAGAGGGGGCCTAATTAATCAGTAACAACTTATGCCATGTACATCAGATGAGTAATTATTAATTACACTGTGATTGTGGGATATTAGGCATGTGGAAATATGTAAAGTTATATTGAGTTAAAATAAGGAAAATATTTAAACAATATGACTATGAGATTTAGGTATAATTACACATTACCTAAAGCCAGTTACCTCATTGGCTTGTTCTGAGTAAAAGTATAGGTTAAACGTTTCATACTAAGTAGATGTACTGTTCTTTAATGCCAACTTAAGTTGTATTGTAAGACTCTTAATTAACTGTAAGACTTTAGACTTAATTAACTTTAAGACCCAAGGCTTGAAAATGTCCCAGTAATTAAAATAAATAGAAACTGATCCTTGTAACAGGATGAACTACTTAGAAATTAGGAGCACTTGCAATATTATCAAGCAAAAATAGTTCGGCATCACACAACAAATTTTACTGATACATTCTTACTTATGAACACATTTTCCTTCTGAATATTGACTTGAAGAGGATAAAATTAATAGAGTGACAGTACAGCCTTAAAGTATGCTTGGTAAGGGTATCTGAGGGTCCATTTAAAGAAGCACTGTATTTGTATGTGAAGAAGTGAAATGAGGAAACCCATTTTTTGTGTGTAATTAATACTAGTTAATACATAAGGATGAAAGAAAGTCAATTACTCAGTGTGAAAAATAAATTTTAAACTAGTAATTTAAACCTACATAGTGTCATGTTAATATTATTTGATGTAGCTCTATCTTGAAAATATAAACATTCAAAAGTATTAAGGTTAAAGAAAAATAAATTATATATGGCTTCTTCAACAAGAGCAGTTAGATCACAAAGGTAAGAGTAGTCTTCATGTGCACAACTTGTCTTGGACATAAAGTTCTACAGAAGTATTCTTGTTTGTCTCATGGTCTATCTACTCCATTTGTATATTTGTACAGTGTTTGCCTAACTGCTGAAACCTATGTTCTACTCAACTTTATAGACTGTTGAGCTACTTTCTAATACTTTATAACTACAATCAGCTCCTCAAAAACAACCAACCACCTTCACATAGTAATGTTCACACACCGGACATGCCTACAGGACCCATGAGAGAGCAGTACAATGCCATCACTAAACTCCTTTTTGTGGATACCTGTGGTTTTATCCAAAGGCACTTATTGTTGGCGTATGCCTTTAATCCCAGCACACGGGTGGCAGAGGCAGGTGGACTTCTGAGTTCGAGGCCAGCCTGGTCTATAAAGTGAGTTCCAGGACAGCCAGGGCTACACAGAGAAAACATGTCTCGAAAAACCACACACACAAAAAAAAGAATAAACCCCATGTCTTATGAAACTGAGAAGATAGTTAAAAGTTTGTAATCATTTTGGGTACTCCTTTGAAATACAGACTTCCTCTGGCAATGGAGACTGTGGACTTTGACATGGACAGATACCAGTGATGGGAAGTTAAAAGAGAAATTTTCCACCTATTTGGAGAGTCTACTAGGAGAAAATAAGAAAGGGTAAAAGGGACTCAATTTAACCTAGATTAGTTTTATTCATGGAATGAGTTCTAAATTTGAATGTAACATAGTGACTATATAATACTTCCTGGTGAATAGAGCACGCCCAGATTCATGAACTTAGGTAGACACAGTGATAGTAGGGTAATTGAACAGCAGGAAAATTTTATACCTAGATTGAAATTACATGAATCAAGCCTCCTTCTTCTGGCTAAAATGAAGATACACAAACCAGGATTTCCTTCCTGCCTGAAACAATCTGAACAAAGTATATAACAGGTTTTCAGGACTGCAGATCTCAGCAAGGAAAGACAATAATCCTTGAGAAATGGCAAATAAATGGTGTGACCCATGACTGTCTACACTAACTTCTCTGACAGGGTTGTAAGCCTGGGGAACAGAGGTCAGAATTAGTAAAGTCAACATGTTAGAAGAAAGTGGACAAATTCCTTGAAAGGCACAAGCTAATAAAACTCACACATAGCCTGTGTGACCCTGTAAGTATTTTTTTCCAATTTTTTTATTAGATCTTTTCTTAATTTACATTTCAATTGCTATCCCGAAAGTCCCCTCCCCTCTTCCCCCTCCTTGCTCCCCTGCCCACCCACTCCCACTTATTGGCCCTGGTGTTCCCCTGTATTGGGGCATATAAAGATTGCAGTACCAAGGGGTCTCTCCTCCCAATGATGGCTGACTAGGCCATCTTCTGCTATATATGTTTGTGTGTAGTATAGTGTGTGTGTGTGTGTGTGTGTGTGTGTGTGTGTGTGTGTGTGTGCGTGCATATGTCTGTGTGTGTGTGAGTGCAAGTGCATGCTTGATAGGTCAGAAGTTGACTACAGGTATCATCTGCACTAGTGCTCTACTTTATTTACTATGGCAGGGTCTCTTGCTAAATCTAGGCTTGCAAATTTCCCTATTCAAGTTATCTAGCCTCAGGGATTCTCAGTGCCCACTATCTGAGCACTGGGGTAACAGAGCAGCAATCGTGCCCACCTGCCTTTTTATATGAGTACTGTGACTCCACCTTGATGCTTACACTTGTGAAGCAAGTGCTTTATCCACTATTCTGTCTCTCTAGCTCCTCACCATTCTTTTACCTATGGATTTTTCCCTCAAGAGAAATCATCAAAATGACCTCCTGTTTAACAAGCCTATAAAATTCTTGGTCTGTGGGCATAACTGATTACTCCATGTTATATACTAGCATTTTGTACAAAAGAAGCTTTTACTTTAAATATATTACTGTCATTTAAAAAATGACAATGTTAAGGTACTAGAGAGATGGCTCGGTGGTTAACTGTGCTTCCTGCTGCTCTTCCAGAGGCTCCAGAGTGATCAGAAACCACGACAGGCAGCACACAACTGTCTCTAGCTACAGCTCAGGGGATCCAATACATTCTTCTAACCTCCAGGAGCACCCACATGCATGCCATTTGTACACACATATACATGCACACACCCAAACTAACATAAAGATGAAAATGCTGATGATAAATTGTCCTTCCTAAATGCACACCAAAATAACTACTATAGCAGTTGCTGGTTTCATGGGAAGATAATTCCAAGGTTATCTATAAAATGTCATGTGGCATGACAAATACCCTCTAAATGTTATAGAATGAAACTGAGCCAGTAAATGAAAGAGAAAACTGGACTATGTCTACTGAACAGAAAGAATGGGAAAAAGAATGGGTGTTTAAGGTGCCAAGAGAAACTGAATATCATAGAATGATATCATAGAAACTGAATATCATAGAAACTGAATAACATGTATCACATGGACACAGAGCTTGAAAGGGAGTTAAAAGGGAGCAGCCTGACTACTGCTACTCTGTCTTGCACAGTACAGAACTATGGTTCATCTCAAGATCTTAATCACATCCTGTGTATTTATTAAGTATTCAGCTACCCATAGCCCTTCCTATAGAATATAGCGATCTAGTTAAGTGTCAGTATCTTTAAATTACTGTAAAGGAAAAGATACTTGATATAACAAAAATAACTAGATATCTGGAATTTCTCAAAGTGACAGGGGAAATGAGTTTTGAATGTAACAAATGAAAATTGGTAATCCACTCCCAATAGATATGGATCTGGAGAAGACTTTTCAAGGTGGTATGTCATTCCCCCACTCAGTGTGGAAACACATGTTAAAAAAAAAAAAAAAAAAAAGAAGGAAAGAAGGGAGGGAGGGAGGGAAGGAGGGAGGGAGGGAGGGAGGGAGAGAGGGAGGGAGGAAAAAGAAAAAAGTTTTCTTTTTATTTATTTATTTTTTCATTTTTTACTTTCCAAATCTAATCATTAAATGTCTATTTCATAAATAGTATAATATACAAGTAAGAAAATTGATGTGGGTTTTTTTTAGTCAATAAGAGATAACATGAGATAAGAGGGCAAATATCAAGTTGTAAAATAGAAATGAGATATTGTTGTGATGTCAAGACATTAAAGATATGTATACATACACACACACACACACACACACACACTAACATTGACATTGACATTGATAATTAGAGTGATTTGGAAACAGGCATCAGTACATCTTGAGTTTTTTCCTGCTTTCAACATGGTCCTACATTAAGGAGCAGAATGACAGCTGGCTCATTCCCAGAAACAGGAGCAGGGGCAACTTCAAAAGTAACCATAGACACAGAGGCCTGATAGTGTTTCCAGTCTGAGCAGTGGCTGGGGTAAGGGGAAAGTTCACAGAACCCCACGGTGTGAACAAAGCATCAGTCTGAGAGAAAAGGTGTACACAGAGGGCTCATTTCGACCCAGCACATGTGGCCAGCAGAAAGTGGTGACATGGATATGAAGTTCCAAAACACAAGCACCAGAGTGGACAGAAGTCACAAAAATGAGACATCTCTAGCCCAAAGATGCTGTGAAGAAACCCACACTCTGGGGAGGAGAGGCAGAATTTGAGACTGTAAAATACTGAAAGTGGTGTGGATGCTGCTGAAACTGCTTTATACAAGAATTTCACATTTTCATGTTGCAGAGAATGGCTTAGTCAGTCATCAATGGGAGGAGAGGCCCTTGGTCCTGTGAAGGCTCTATGCCCCAGTATAGGGAAATGCCAGGGCCAGGAAGCAGGAGTGGGTGGGTTGGGGAGCAGGGGAAAGGGGAGAGGATAGGGGATTTTCAGAGCAGAAACTAGGAAAGGGGATAACATTTGAAATGTAAATAAATAAAATATCTAATTAAAAAAAAAAAGAGTTTCACATTTTCCAATGCAATGGGTTTGAGATGGGAAGAGAATAGCTATGATACAGCAAAGCTAGTTACAGTTTCTGTGCATCTGAACTTGTGGGGATTTTTCCTCTGAATTCTACTATACTATCGCTGTTCCCATTTCTGGCTTGATGTGTGCTTTTGATATTCCAGAATATCAAGACTTCTTATTCTAACTGATCTTCTGGAATGAGGGTAACCCAGCAAAGGGTCACACTTAGTTACATTACACTCAGTCCTAGTAAAATGCACTAGCTGCACACACACACTTCTTACACACATCGTGTACTTTTGAGTCCACCATCTTCCATTTGCTTTCAATTTTATGGGTTTTTAGTATTTTTGTTTGCTTGCTTGCTTAACTTCTTAAATGTCAGACTACCTCACAGTCTCAAAGTCAGAAAGAGGAAGTGGATTGACTTGCCTATAAAGATGTGCAATTATTTGAAGTTTCTGAATTATCTGAAAGCTGTATATGGACAAATGGCTTTAAAATGTTTGTTTATTTATTTATTTATTAATATATGTGTATGAATCTTTTGCCTACATGTGTGTATGTGTACTACATGCTTGCTTGAGGAGGCCAGAGAAAGTGTTGAATCCCTTGGAACTGGAGTTACAGAGGATTGTGCGTAGCCACATGGGTGCTGGGAACCAAACCTGCATCCCCTGCAAGTGCAGCCTGTATATTTAATTACAACCAATCTTTCTTTATATTAAAAACAGTCAGCTGGAAACAATCTGGATTACAAGACTATCTGCTGCCCCAAAACAGCTCCCCTTTCCCCAACTGAGTGCTAACATTTTCAGGTAAAAACATTTTTGATATCACAGGCTATACATTAAAATGTAATGTAGAGACTACTGAAGGATGGCAATTAGAAAAGAACATGAACAATGGGTTTCTGAGCACATCAATTTTAAGAAAGATTACATAGTAGGTGCTGGTCCGAAGAAGATTTCTCTTTAGACTGTCAATGTTTATGTTCCCTATGGAGTAGTTGTACACCACTTTAAACACTAACAATATATCACTGTAAAGCAGATGATAGATAACTGAATTAAAGCTCAAAGCAATTTTATCTACAGATTAACCACAGGATAAAGATTTCTTCCTTAGTCATGCAAGCATATAAACAAAGATCATTTCACATAATGGTAAGTATTTAAGTATTTTAAAAGGAGTAAAAAGCTAGTCAATAAAACAGATTCTCTCTGCAAGGATGCCTTTTAACTGACCTGAACTGTGTGGTAGGGATAGCAGCTCCAGAGAACCAAATAACCCTATTTTAAAATGGGGAACAGAGCTAAACAGAGAATTCTCAACTGAGGAATACTGAATGGCTAAGAAGTACCTAAAGAAATGTTGAACATCCTTAGTAATCAAGGAAATGCAAATCAAAACAACCCTGAGATTCCACCTCATACCAGTCAGAATGGCTAAGATCAAAAACTCAGGTGAAAGCAAATGCTGGCGAGAATGCAGAGAAAAAGGAACATTTCTCTACTGCTGGTGAAATTGCAAATTGGTATAATCACTCTGGAAATAAGTCTAGCAGTTCCTCAGAAAATTGGACATAGTACTACCTGAGGACCAAGCTATACCACTCCTGGACATATATCCAGAAGATGCTCCAACATATAACAAGGACACATGCTCAACTATACTCATAGCAGCCTTATTTTTAAAAACCAGAAGCTGGAAAGAACCTAGATGTCCCTCAACAGAGGAATGGATACAGAAAATATGGTACATTTACACAATGGAATACTACTCACATATTAAAAACAATGATTTCATGAAATTTGCAGGCAAATGGATGGAACTTGAAAATATGTTGGACATCAGTGTAAGGAGAGGCCCTTGGTCCTGGGAAGGCTCAATGCCCTAGTGTAGGGGAATGCCAGGGTGGAGAGGCAGGAGTGGGTGGGTAGGTGAGCACCCTCATAGAAGCAAGGGGAGGGAGGATGGGATAAGGGGTTTCTGAAGGGAAAACCGGGAAAGGGAATGACATTTGAAATATAAATAAATAAAATATCCAATAAAATAAATTAAAAACAATAAAACCCAGAAAATATTCACCAAATGTGAATTGATTTCCCTTATTTAAAAATTGTTATATGCTTTTTATATAAACCAAACTTTAAAAGTAACCAAAGTAGGCTCTTTTTCTTTTTTTTCCTCACAGAATGTCTCAAGACCCAGTGGATGCAGGAAGCTGAGGATAATAGGAAAACACTTGTTCAAGAACAATACATTTGTGTCTAGTTAACTGTTCCAACATCTAAAGACAAGAGCATAAATAAACTATATTAAATGGTAATATAAAAAACTGAGAAAAGTTAATGTAACAAAATGTATACATATAAAATTTTTTTTTAAAGCTCAAAAAGATGAAAGATGGCATAGGCATGTTTCCATTTATATTAAGCTGTAGAATTGGACCAAATAATTTTGATGGAAAAACAAACCAACAAAATAATAGCTTATCAAAATAATCTGAGTGTTGAATACAGCAGAACACCTTTTGAGTTAATAACCGTAGTTTTGATCTTCACGGGTGCTTGTCTATATTAATTTCTAAAGCATTATGTTACAAACTGAACACACATTAGAATTTGTTCATTTTATTTTATATAAAAAGAACAAAACAATAAATATGTCAAATTGTAGTTAATGATAGTCATGATGAAATATTTAGAGGAACTGTGTGGAGTTTGAAATTCACTTCTAAATGCACCAAGTGTAAGGTCAGATGCTGGATGAAGAGTGGCAGCGACAGTCATGATAAAGCAGTTTTGGTAAGTGGATGGTTGTATTATTCCACATTTCACTATTGGGAGAAACAATTTACAAGTAGGAAAGATGTCGTGGCTCAGATATTCATGGGCTTCTGTCTGTTTTCAAGCCTGAGGGAAAGCAAAACATCACAGCAGAAGGGACCTGCATAAGCAAGAGCTGCTTGGGCCACGGTGTCCAGAAAGCCAAGGAGAAGCTAAGAGAAGCACACCCCTAGCGACCAACCTCCTCCAGCTCAGTTTCAATTCTGAATTATTGCACAAGCTTATAATAATGTAATTATGATCCATTCCTGGATTAAGCCATTGATTAGTGATATTTACCAATCCATCCAGTGGTCTTTCAAAGATTCTAACACAACTCAATAACTGCTTATTAAAAGCTTAAATGACAGAATAACAAAATCAATTAAAATTTCAAATTACCAAAAAATTAAAACATTTATAAAAAGTAGTCACTATTGTCTCTAAGATCCTAGAAAATTATATGTAGAAGGAGAATGTTCATGAAATTGAAGTAGAAGACTTAAAGCTATTTCATAGGTTTGATGGTATCATATACTTTAAAATCTATAGATACACAGTACAAAATAAAATAGGAACATCTCTAAAATAAAGATAATTTGATAGGTTAACTAGATGTTGCCTACATAAACAAAATAATTTTCTTTTGTCTATTAACAGAATTTATAAATGAATGTGGAAATAAATGATTCATGTACAATAGTTTCAAAGTGACAATGTACCTAAGAGCTAATTATATTTAATAATTAGTATTTCTAAAAGAAAAAGTGAACCAATCCACAATTATGAAGCAATGTAAATCTTATTAAACAACAAAATTTGAAGCAAGGAAAATCATTATGCATTGTTGAATAAGTGCTACATCAAAAAAATAGAACATTATATCCACTCAAGAAGAGTTTAAAGTAAAAGCCACCACATAAATAAAAGCAGATTTTCATTCTGATAAGATGTTGTTGTCAACACGTGTTTTATAAAGTGGAAATCATGGTTCATACCTTTAATCTCAGCATTCAGTAGGCTGTGACATTCATGGCCATCCCTGGCTACAGAGTGAATTCTATGTGAGACTAGACTTCAGAATGAAAGCCTGTCATGAAAAAAATTAATTTTATAAACTAGTAAATGCCTGCAAAGTATAAAGCTAAGACTTATGGGATCTCAGAAAAATATAAAAATCCAGAAGACATGTACTTTTCAAGGTACCTGTTACCTCTTCCTTAAGAATGGGTTCTACTGACTGAGAAAGCTCAGGGTAAAGGTGTAGGAAGGCAGGGTCTAGGATGAGCATAATAGGAAACTCTTTAGCAAAGTACATGAGACCTCTTTCATAAGAACAAGTTCTACTGACTGAGAAACAATGCTTAGGAGTCTGGGGTAAATGCAATAGGCTGTGAGATTTGGGTAAGGTCTGACACTACAGAGATCAAAGATCACCAGGTTATAAATTACATCCACTTCCAGCTGTCCAGGCAGAAACATGGGCAGATCCCCTCCACTGAATAGAAAGCATTGTGTGTTGTACATTTCTGGTTTCCCTGGTGCTATCTTAGAGCCCTCTACAAGCATGGTAGCTAACTACCTTACTAAGTAAGAAAGAGATTTAACAGACACTAACCAAGAATATATTGGAATAAGATAACAGATGAACAATTCTAGTCTAACCAGGTTAACTGAAAAATCTTAACCCTAATTAGAAGACATCCACTTCTTTTGAGAAAAAAATAAACAAACATTCACAAATATTGGCAATGACATTTACATCAACAAAATGTAAGTCATTGAAGCCAAGTATACATAAAATAAAAATGTAGCCAAAAGTATTTCAATGAAATTTAAATTTTTAAATGATTTCTGATTTAAAACAAAACCACAATTGTAACATAATAACTCATTCAAAACCCTATAATAAGACTCAATATGTGTTCAAATATTAACAAAATTTCCCCAGAGACACTTGGAAAAAAAAGGAAAATATATTAACCAGAACCTCAGGAAAGACTTTATTATACATAAAGAATTAGAAACATTTGCACTAGAATCAGGAAAGATATGAGTGCCCACCCTATTACTATTTCAACTCAGTGTGTACTAACAGTCAATGTACAGAGACTATTTTCAAACCTACTATTATATTTCAAAGACAATATAATTATTTCTTCTTAATAAGTAGTAAAATAAGGTTTCGATAATGTAGACAGATCAAGTACAAAATGAATAGTTTTCTTATATATTAGCAATAGCTTCTTTAAACTATAACCTCAATAATTCTATTTACAAAGGAGCTTTAAATAATCTAGGAAATACCTAATGCTAAAGCTGTAAGACCCAAGTTAAAAAAGAAAAACAAATATTGAAACGTAAATTTAAAACTAACTAAATGAGAGATGATTGAGAATTTTTACTATAGTGAGGACTGGCATATTTCCAGATAATCTGGTTGAATGTGCTCCCCAAAAGCATGTGTGCCCATCAACAGATGAATAATGGGCTGGAGAGACAGTTCAGTGGTTAAGATGGTATACTGCTTTTGTAGGTACCAGAGTTCAGGTCCCAGTGTCTAAGTCAGGCTGTAATTCTGGCTATTAAGGATCTGGTGGCCTTTTCTGGCCTATGAGAGTAACACAGGTACATGTAAAACTCACACATTAATATACATTATTTTAAAACAAAAAATAAAACTTTAAATTTTAAAAAAGATGAATAAATAATGAAAATGTTATCTCAGTTGTGAAGAACAATAGATTAGGAAAATAGATGGAGCTGGAAAGTACAGTATTAATAGAAGAGACCAAAACTCAGAAAGGCAAGAAATACATGTTTTCTCATATACACAGTGCCTGGTTTGTAACATTTATATGTATGTACATAAATGGGTATAAGCACAGGTAAACATCTGCAATGAAAACTGAGAAATAGCAAGAAGAAGAGGTAAGAGCAGTGAAAGGAAGAGAACATTTGTAAGGAAAAGTAAAAAGTCGGACTGGGGAGGTTAGATGAGAAGGGCAGAGGAGAGGAGCAAGGGGAAGATGAGTGTGAGCTTCAACCAGAACTAAAAATGTGAATATGATACTGTCTTAATCGCTGTTTTATTGCTGTGAAGAGACACCATAACCACAACAATGTTAAAGAAAAACATTTAACTGGGGCTGGCTTACAGTTTAGAGGTTTAGTCCATTATCATCATAGCATAAAGGCAGATATGATGCTGGAGAGTAGCTGAAAATTCTACACACAGATGGACAGGCAGCAGGCAAGGAAAGAGACACTGGCCTGGATTGAGCTTTTGAAACTTCAAAACCCATCTCCAGTGTCACACTTCCTCCAACGAGACCACTTTGTGGCCCTTTGTGATGAACAAGCATTCAAATCTATGAGTCTATGGGGGCCATTCCTGTTCAAACCACCATAGATACCTAATACTTTGTTGAACGGTGAATCTATGATTTTCAGGTATAACAGATGCAGGAAGTACTGTGCCCCAAGAATATAAGAGCCCCAAGAATTATGTACACATTTGCCTATCAGTGCACTCCAACAATGGGAAAAACAGAAGCACATCTCTCAAAAACCACTTTCATGGCTGAAACATTGAGTTAAATTAATTTCACATAAAGGCAACATTTTGACTTCAAAACTGGACCACAATATGAAGATATTTAGAATAAATATTGGATAAGCAGTAAGTAGATGAGTAAAAAGTTTCGAAGTCTATATGCCCCAATGATTATGAATTCAAGAGTCACAGCATGCCCCAGCAAGAACTAATCTCAGGTTTGTTACCAAGTTCCTATTCTCAACATCTTGTATTTACAACACCCAGTCGTAAATTGACTGGCCACCAGTCTCAAGATCATTTTCAAATTCCTGTTCATGCCCACTTTTCTCCATCACCTACCAGTTCTGTTGGTGTTGCTTCTGTGACCAAGAATGGCTATTAATCATAGAAACAATAAGAGGCAGAGCCTCTTCAGTCTCTTGCATCACTCAGTGTAGCAATATTTCCATTGATTCCACTTCAGTACTTTCTCCGCACTGATCTTCAGCAACTATCCTAAAACACAAATCTGATCACAACAATCTCCTGATCAATATTCTTAGGACGTTCCCTGTTACTGATTGAAATAAACTCCATACTCCTTAGCATGGCACACAAAACCTTGGATTTGTCTGACATATAACTTCAGCTTACCCTCCTCCAAACCCATTCTTTCCCTAGATATTCCATACTCAACATTCAGTACCTGGCTCAATAATTTTCTCATAGGGAATTCATTTGTAATACTCTTGTCTGGATCAAGGTCCCTCACCATAGCACTTTGAAGTTCCTTCAGTATAGAACCTTTCCTTAGCATGGTACAAGTGCTTGAACATTAATCCTCATGGCTACCATTCTGTGAACAATTTAAAGAAGGGACCATAGATTTGTCCTGCATTTTCAGCAAAGAGTTCACATGCTCACTAGAGTGACTGATAGGGAAAAAAATGGGGCATTTTAAAGAATAAGAGGAGGAGGAGGAGAAGGGTGAGGAGGAAAAGGGGGGAGTAGAAGGAGAGGAGAAATTACATATTATCCTTATACATTCCTGGTTGTCCTGGAACTCACTCTTGCAGACCAGGCTGGCCTCAAACTCAGAAATCTGCCTGCCTCCGCCTCCCGAGTGCTGGGATTAAAGGCGTGTGCCACCATGCCCGGCTTGAGAGAGGAGAGAAGAGGGGGCAGGAGAGGGGGGAGAAGAGGGGAAGGAAAGAGGGGAGGAGGAAGAAGGGGGAGGGGAGGAGGAGGAAGAAGAGGAGGAAGAAGAGGAGGAAGAAGAGAAGAGAAGAGAAGAGAAGAGAAGAGAAGAGAAGAGAAGAGAAGAGAAGAGAAGAGAAGAGAAGAGAAGAGAAGAGAAGAGAAGAGAAAAGAAGAGAAAAGAAGAGAAAAGAAGAGAAAAGAAGAGAAAAGAAGAGAAAAGAAGAGAAAAGAAGAGAAAAGAAGAGAAAAGAAGAGAAGAGCCAAGACTACACAGAGAAATCCTGTCTTGAAGAACAAAAAAAAAAAGTTGGGAATACCATTCTGCGTGGGTTTATTTCTATTTGATCAAAAATATTGAGAGATTTGTTCTTAAGGTATGTTTTGTAAAAAGGATTTTCAACAACTAATTATAATATATATTTTTTCCTTTGGAAGTAAGGAAGGAAATAGTTCCCTAATGTATTTTAACAATAATAATAATTTGGCCCATTAAGTGAAAGTTGGGCAACTTTGCTAACAGCCTTTCTTAGCTTGAGTTTCTCACACCTTACATCTTGTCAGTAATAATAAAAACCAAGAGGGTGCACATTTACCTGCCACTTCACTCTGGGGAACCTTGGTGGGTAGCTAAGAAGTCTACAGGAGAGAGAGTTTACCTTGTGAGTTGTATTGTGAGCTATATAGTAGTTTTCTCTGACTCAGAACCTATATGTCTTCTGCTATCATGTAGGAAGCAGTAACAGGATCACTCATTAATCATTAAACTGGGATGAAATCTCAACCCATTCATATTATTGATAGCATAGTGTGCACCCATAGAGTTTATGTGCATATTTTCTTCTGATCATGAATTCCTTAAAAACAAGGATTGCATCTGCTTTGGTGGTACATGTCTGCAATCTCAGCTATTCAGGAGGCTAAGGCAGAAAGATTGTAAACTCAACAACTGTCTGGGCTGCAGAATGAGTTCAAGGCCAGCTTGTGCAGTTTAGTGAGACCCTGTTTCAAAATAAGATATAAAAAGAAGCCTGGGAATACTGCTGTGATGGTTTGAATATGCTTGGTCCAGCAAGTGGCATGATTGGAGGTGTGGCCTTGTTGGAATAAGTGTGTCATTGTATGGGGTGGGCTTTGAGACCATCTTCTTAGCCATATGGAAGCTAGTCTGCTTGTGGCTTCCTTTGGATGAAAATGTAGAACTCTCAGATCCCCCAGCCCCATATCTGCCCAGACACTGCCATGCTCCCGTTACAATGGTAATGGACTGAACCTCTAAACCTGTAAGCCAACCCCAATTAAAAGTTTTCCTTGGCCTGGCACTGGTGGTGCATGCTTTTAATCCCAGAATTTGAGAGGCAGAAGCAGGTGAATTTATGAGTTCATGGCCAGCCTGGTCTACAGTGTGAGTTCCAGGACAGCCAGGGCTATGCAGAGAAACACTGTCTTGTGGGGAAAAAAAAAGTTTTCCTTTATAAGAGTTGACTTGGTTATGGTGGCTGGTGGCTATTCACAGCACCAAACGGAAACTAAGACAATTGTTCAGTAGTAGAACTCTTCTTTAGCATGCATAAGGTCCTGGATTAAATTCCTAATACCACAAGAAAACATAACCATCCAAACAAAACAATGTATAAGGATAATATGTAATTTCTCTGACGTCCAAGTCTCTCTAATCCATACCTTAATTGTAGTAGATTTTAGCTTAATAAAAATACCACAATGAGGCCGGGCATGGTGGCACACGCCTTTAATCCCAGCACTCGGGAGGCGGAGGCAGGCAGATTTCTGAGTTTGAGGCCAGCCTGGTCTGCAAGAGTGAGTTCCAGGACAACCAGGGCTATACAGAGAAACCCTGTCTCGAAAAACCAGATATAATGTGGAGGATTAAAATAAAGGGGATCAAGGAAAACTTACTATGTAATTTTCAGATTGTTTAGCTAAATAATTATCATTCTAAATTTGAAGGCAGTAGACTACTGATTGTCCATACCTGTTCTTCAAATAACATAACCTTAACCTCTGCACTTTCATTGTTCTCCTTTTTTCATAGTATGATATATATATATATATATGAATATGCTTGGTCCAGCAAGTGGCATATATATCATATTATATTATCATAATATTTCATGTAAAATAATTCATTAATTCTCAATATCAAAATATTATACCACAAAAAAATAAACATTTGCAAGAGATTTGTTTAGTAAATAACTATGATTAGATATAGCCAATTGCAGAAATTAGCTGTCATTTCTTCCTTAAGTAGCCCGGAATATTTCAAGACAAAGGAAGAAACATTTAATCAAAGTAACATTTTAATCTCACAAATCTATGTAATAAAAGAAGAGTCTCATGGAGAATAATCTGCACCATGGTTATTGTCCTTTATCTTTGCGTTATCATCATCAACAATAAAGCTCAAAAAACTAAATCACTTATTTTTTGCAAAAGAGAAAAAGAATGCTTGAGATTGAACGCTTCTTATGAGAAGAAAGCTGTCTGTACTTTTGTTCCAGTTGGAAATGGGCTTCTGGACCCCTTGTGGGTTAGTTTAGTCCAGTCCATGTGATGTGTGTCTTAACAAATGCCTATATATGTGCATTTGCAATGGACCATATGTTTCTGACACCCCCCCCCAAAGTGAGGCTGGAAACCCTAATACAAAAATGAGGTAATATTAAGAGTTGGTACCCTTAAGAAGTAATTAGTCTTTGACAACCAGTCCTTCAAAAATGGAATTATTGTCTTTATGAAGAGCCCTCAGAAAATTCCCTTAACCTTTTTTTTCTACAACATGAAAATATGGGATACTACTCTGTATTTGAAAGAGAATTAACAGAATTTAACTATATTGATACCCTGCTCTGAGACTTGCAGCCTCGAGAATGGATAAACACAAATATGTTTTATTTATTAGCCTTACGACTCTGATATTTTGTTACAGTGATGTGAACTGGCCTAGAAAGCATGTAGAGGATCAAAGCATCATAAATGATAAAATCTGTGGCCCATGGAGTGGGTTCTGCATCTTTCATTACTGAGTTTAACCTAAGGAAAGGAACACTATCTTCCTCACTAAGAGGAAACCAAGTCACTGGATGAAAAACCAAAGAAGGAGTGATTGAGTTCAGCACAGAAGGCATAAAGACTAGGAGAAAGATTGATTAAGTCTTGTCCCTAGGAATCGCCTAGAGTCACAAAGTTTTTCTCAGCAACTGAAGATAGGGGCTCCAAAAAGCACAGAGCTCCTGATGGGGCTATACCTGATACATAAAACCATTGGTTTTGAGCTTCTAACATAACTGGCTCCAGGTTAGGGATTAGCATTCCCAGAAGGTCTTAGGGAAATCTGGGAAGGGAAACTTGCTGGAAGGCTAGGTAAGGTTTTAAAGCCACTGAAACGTAGTCATAAATATAAAGGCGATCCCATTTTATTCACAAGCTTGTGAAGCACAGGGTACATTTCGTAACAAAAATATCAAAGTACAAAAGATAAATTTCAAAGACAAAGTTTACAGCTTGTCCTCTACAGGACAGGCTATCTGGGATGCTCTTTCATCACAGTTAGTTAAATGAGGGTTCTGGCAGCGCAATGACTCAGAGATAACAAAATAAAGTCGTAACATCAATATTCTCAAATGTTTGTAGATATATGTGAGAGCATAAATATTAAATGTTGAAAAAAAGGAATTCAACCTGCCCTTCAGATCCAGCCAGCTGGCTTCCCTCCACCACACAGTGCCCTCTAAGATAAACATAATAAAACAAAAGTAAAAACCAATGCTCCCAAGGAAAGAAGTGGAAATGTGGAGGAGTTTTCTGATTTTGTTGGCATTATTTATTTATTCATTTATGTATGTATGTGTATATGTATTTATTTTCTGTCTGTGCATACATATGCATTGGCACAGGTATGAACGTCAGAAAAAAAATGCATAAGTCAGTTTTTCTCTTCCTTCCTGTGTGTCAATTCGCCCACTTAACCACCTTTCAGCCCCATTTTCACTTTATTTTACTCTATGAAGAAAAAATTAACTATGCTTATTGCTTGGCAGAAGAGAACCTACTGGAAGCTGATGGGATTCTCTGAGGGGCTATGATAAATTCTGTCCAAGTAGACCAGTAGCAACTATTCAATGCTGCGATTGCTACATAACCTCTAACAGTTTGTCTACCTCAAGGAGGGCCTGGATTTATAGAGACATTAGCATTCAAGGTCCGTTTGTTAATAATGCTCCAAGGTAACTTTGTGTTTTATTTTTTCCAATATGGCAGCTATGATGATTAATTGAATCTTGATGTCAACTTGGTTGAATAGGGAATCAATTAAAAAACGAATGTTTCAAAGAAGATCTATGAGGGCATTGCAAGGAAGGATTCATTGACAGACCTTCTCCCAGAATTGGCAAAACTTTCCTGCAGAGCTCTGAGGGAAAGACAGTGTACTTACATGCCCTGCCTTTGCTTCTTGCTGCTGAATCCATCTATTCCAGAATGATTGTTGGTGCTGCCATCCTTCCAGGACAGCAGAAACTGGCATCTTCAGCCTTTCAACCTGGACAGAAGATAAGCAGCCTTCTGGGGATCTTCCAGTCCTTTAGCTGGGGAACCCACCCCTGTGAATTAAGCAACTACCAGGTTCTGAGCTTCTCTGATGTAAAGACAGCCATGGTTGAAGTACCCAGCTCATAATCTCATAAAGCCTCTTTTTGGAATATTTCATCATTCTGTTGGGTTTTTCCTACTAGAGAACCTTGACCAATAATGTGGGTATTTGAAATAATAATTTTTAAAAAAGCATGAAGCCGGGTGTGGTGGCGCACGTCTTTAATCCCAGCACTCGGGAGGCAGAGGCAGGCAGATTTCTGAGTTCCGGGCCAGCCTGGTCTACAGAGTGAGTTCCAGGACAGCCAGGGCTACACAGAGAAACCCTGTCTCAAAAAAAAAAAAAAAAAAAGCACTTATTATTGCATTATTATTATTATTATTATTATTATTATTAAGTTGAAGCAAGGAGACAGCACAGCAAAGGAGATGAAGCAGTCCCACTGAGGAACTTCACAAACCCGACCTGTGACCTGACCATAACATCCACGTTAAAGACCTAAATTACTTTCTGAAACAAACAAACAACAACAACAACAACAACAAAAACAAAACGTCCTGCCTTTCCTTATATCTACACCTTTCACAATTATGCTAGATGACAGCCACTCAGATTGTCTCTCTGAACACAGCTTCACTATAACCTATTAGACAGAAATGCAATATCTTTTTAACACAACAAAATGAAAATCCCACCAAGAAGCAAAGCTTGATAGGGTAAATATTCCCCTAACATTTCTGATTAACACCTCTGATTATTTTTTTCTTAAGTTCAAAGAGCTATTAATAGCAAAACAGTAGCACCGTGCAGTTAAGTGTGGCAGATGGCACGTACGAGTGAGCGGTGTGCAATTTACAGTAAACAAATTCTTTATCTTTGACGGGTCATAGGGAGAAGTAAAACGGTCTCCAACTCAATCAGGGAATATGCAAGAAAACACTGACATGCAGATTCACTAATTACAGTGAAATGTGTTAAAAAGCTACAATTATCCCAATGGATGAAACCTTTTTCCATGAAGATTAGAAAAAACAAGCAGGCGTCATGGGCTGACAGCAGGATACCATTTGTAAATGTGCTCCCAGATTGGTTGACACCTGTTCAGAGAAGAGATTCAAATCTTCAGGGCCCTCAACTTGGTTGCCTCTGGAGGCTGGTACACTCCTTGATGTTATGCGTGAATGTGAAGCCATCAGCTGTTTCTAGCCAAATATGTGAGGGAGAAAGTTAGCAAACATCTCTTTCTTCAAAAGAAGGGGATGATAAATCAGCAGGAAAGAACTCTAAAAACATTAGTTTGAAAAATATATAATTTCTCAGCTATGCAAAATATAAGGATGCAATATGAATTATATGAGGGAATTCCTGGACCTAGAAAAACAGGAAATTGGACTATGAGCCAGCTTGTCAGAAAGATACAAAGACAGTAGATACAAAGGCAGTAGATTTGCCAGTTCAAGAACATGCTGGGACAGAATGAATTTAGGTCCAGGAGTGATCAGAATGGTAATTTCAGGACAAAGTCCCACCCAGCTAAGTTTAGGAAGACATGCATATCTCGGAATTCATTTGTGATTATATATATATATATATATATATATATATATATATATATATATATATATATATATATATATACTGTTCTTTTCCTAAAAGTTAAGGGGTTAAGGTCACAAAATGCTGATTTATGGGATGTCCAAGAGGGAACCTGGACTAAGTAACTGAATTGATATATAAATTAAAAACAAAAAATAACCCAAAACTGGGCCTTCAGTTTGCATGAAATGAGCCAGCAGAAAGTGATAGCAGTTCTTTAGAACTTTCTCTAGTGAAAGGTGAACTATCCAGAAATCTCTGGAGAGCAAAAACAGCTCTTCAAGAATTTTTTTCTTAGCAGAATTTCTGATTTTGGTTGGAAAATCCATGGAAAACTAATACGATTCTTTTAAAATTTTCCATAGGTCTTTTTGAACTTTTTAAAACAGGATTTCTGACCTCGGTTGGAAATCCCAAGAATAACTTAGAGAGTGAACACAGTTCTTTTATAATGTTTTCTGGCTTTCTGTTTTTGATCATAAAACCCAAGAATTACTTTTAAATTTCTTCTAATAGTATTTCTGACTTGGTCAGAAAAATCCAAGAATTTTTTTTTTTTTTTTTGCAGCTTTTCCGACATTGGTCTGAAAACCCACGAGCTATCCAGAGAGCTTTTAGAATATTTAGTGCCAGAGAGAGTTGTCTTAACC
The DNA here is from genome assembly GCA_902729485.2 of Mus minutoides. Taxonomy (NCBI): domain Eukaryota; kingdom Metazoa; phylum Chordata; class Mammalia; order Rodentia; family Muridae; genus Mus; species Mus minutoides. Next base: position 25,537 of record CACVCL010021560.1, read on the forward strand.
AGAGAGTTATTTTTAGAATAGTAAGAAAAATCCATCTGGAGCAGAACACAGACACAGAGTGAGAGAACAGTCTGAAAAGCTGTCTGAAGCATAACACTCACATACCCCCCCACACACACACATACACACACACACATACATATACACACACACACATACTCACACACATACACACACACACACACATATACACATACACACATACACACACACATATACACACACACACATACACACATACACACATACACACACACATACACACACATACACACACACATACACACATACACATACACACACACATACTCACACACATACACACACATACACACACACATACACACATACACACACACATACACACACACATATACACACACACATACTCACACACATACACACACACACACATACCACACACACATACCACACACACACACACACACACACACACAAAGAGAGAGAGAGAGAGAGAGAGAGAGAGAGATTTGAAAAGCCATCTCATGCAGAACATAGGCCATCAGCTTGCAGCTGGCCCTTGGCAGGTCTAACTATTTTCCCAATGGTTCTATACTCATATAGAGAGTAAAGTTTATTTATTGGCTCTGTTATCTATTGGCCTTAGGCACTCTATATGCCTTTATAAATAAGTCATTTTAAATATCAAAATGAGAACTTTCACTTCTGTGTGACTACACTGGGAATATCACCTGACTTCTATATGCATTCATTCCAGGGATGGTGGTAGGATAGGTGGTAGTGCAGGTAAATTCACTTTTATAGACATTTTAAATTTCGCTCAGTTGTACTTTTGGTGTAGAATAACGCTTCAAATTCCTATGGGTATTAAATACCATGAATATCTTCATATTGAGAAGAAAGAATTCGCATAAAAAAATGTTCATTTGTAAACAGATCTATGAAGAAGACTGTGTAGTCACAGATGGTTATGAAACTTTTTCTGTGGGACTATTTAAATGTGAAATGCACTGCAATGTGAAATACATGCTGTGGTGGTTTGAATAAAAGGCCCATGAGCAATAGCACTATTAGGAGGTTAGAGTAGGTGTGGCCTTCTTGGAGGAAGAGTGTGTCACTGGTTGGTGGGTTTTGAGGTTTCAGAAGCTCAAGCCACACCTAGTGGCTCACTGTCTCTTCCTGCTGCCTAAAGAGCCTGTGAAGAACTCTAAGCTACTTTTCCAGCACCGTGTCTGCCTGCCTTCTGATGTACTTCCTTCCATGGCAATAATGGACTAAACCTCTGAAGCTGTAAGAAAGGCCTGATGAAATATTTTCCTTTATATGAGTGTGGTTATTTTGTCAATTCACAGCAATAAAGCCCTAACTAAGACACATGGTATCTTCAAACACTCACTACTGTAGAAAGAAAACACAATATTTCTTTATAATGATTTATATCAATTCAACATTGAAATAAGTTTAGGAACACTAGGTTAAATACAATATTTAAACCAATACTAAAATTAATTTTTCCCTTTCTATTTTTTTAGTATAGTTATCAGAAAATTTAAAATTTTTAAATTGTATATATGATTTATGTTATGTTTCTATTTGAAAAAGCATGTGAGAGAGTAAATCATGCTACATTCATATATTATATCATTGTTTATATTAATAATAACTCAAATACCTAGCTATTAAACATAATAAAATCTTTACTTTTACAATAGTTTCATAACTATACCACTTTTATTATTAATATTTACCAATAAACACTAATATTTATTAAGTACCCGGGTACTATGCAGAGTGCTATACAATTTGCATACATTATTCCATTTACTCCTGATTAGCTTACTATGGATGTACTATTCAAAAGAATATAAATGAACACTTGCACTTAGCAGCTCTTTATCTGTATCTGGGCAAAGCTAGGCTTGGACATTTTTCAGTTTGTATTCTAAGAAATGTTTTCCTCTGCCCTGCATGGAAACCCCCCACCACTAACCCCATTTAGCCATCCATAAGGAAGCTTCCAAAATAAATACCCAGCCGGCCCAGGAGTAAAAACTTTCTGTTGAATCTGAGTCTCACATGTATCTTTTCTGTTTCAGAAAACAGTGGTTTTATAACAGTGTTGCAGATTGTCCAAATAATGGGAGCTAAACTTAATGGAATTATGAGAAGTTTTCCAATGCAATATCTGAATTAAAAATAATTCTTTGTTGGGCATCTCTTTTGGTGTAAGCTTTTGGCTCCAGCTACACTTTTCCCTATTTTGAGATATATACTCTCAAGTTCCTACCTTTACTGATTGCCTGATAGCCAATGTGAAATGCACTGTGCCAGCAGCATACACAAGCACTTTATTTCTACTCCAAGACTATTTACAAGTAGACAAATATGCTCTACTACAGACAGTTTTTCAGCCTGCTTTCTCTCTGATCAGCTTTCTCTGGAGATCTCTAGACAGTTAATCTCTGTGTTCTGCCAGAGAAAGTTCTCCAAGCAGATCTCTCTTGCTATTCTAAAAACTTCTCTGGATGACTCATCTCTTGCAGATCATAAGCTCAGATTTTTATTTTACGTATTGTACTGGCTAGTTTTGTGTCAACTTGACACAGCTGGAGTTATCACAGAGAAAGGAGCTTCAGTTGAGGAAATGCCTCCATGAGATCCAACTGTAAGGCATTTTCTCAATTAGTGATCAAGGGGGGAAGGCCCCTTGTGGGTGGGACCAGCTCTGGGCCAGTAGTCTTGGGTTCTATAAGAGAGCAGGCTAAACAAGCCAGGAGAAACAAGCCAGTAAAGAACATCTCTCCATGGCCTCTGCATCAGCTCCTGCTTCCTGACCTGCTTGAATTCCAGTCCTGACTTCCTTGGTGATGAACAGCAGTATAGAAGTGTAAGCTGAATAAACCCTTTCCTCCTCAACTTGCTTCTTGGTCTTGATGTTTGTGCAGGAATAGAAACCATGACTAAAACACATATCAATTCAATCTTTACTCTAGGTTCACTTTTTTATTATCCTATGAATCAGCATCTCATGACACCATCCCCTTAATTCTTAGGGAACAGCAAGCACACATTCTCCACCGCAAAAGGTAGTCTGGGAGGTATATACCTTCTAGTGAAAATCCAACAATGTGAGGACTCCCTCACATTCTGACTCAGGAGAGGCGATACCCCAAATCACTCACGAGAAATGGTCGTGATGCAAACTGCAAGAGGACTTTTATTCCAAGAGCGCTCTGAGATCCACAGTCATACCCCATGCAAGGTTAGAGGACCGTGGGCCCCAAGTAGCTGGAAGAGGGGGTATTTAAAGGAAGAAACCGCAACTCAAGGGGGTGAGGAGGGCATTTTTGGAAAATAACAAAAATACCAGTTAAGTGTCATGAGGAAGTGGAAAGCCAAGACAGTTTTCTATGAGCTTCTAACAATAGCACATTTGCATTGCGGGTTCCAGCAAAGGTCAGGGTGGGTCAGAGTGACTTTCTTTGAATGAACACTCCTGAACCCAGGATGCAGGTGGGTGGAGGCATTTAGTCACAAAGGTCACATTCTCAAGCCTGGGCCTAAAGGCCTAGTTTTTATGTTTCGCTTTTTTACTAGTATGTTAAATCACAGGTACATTTTGACAATGTATGGAAACATCTGGAATACTTCTTTTTACTAGTAGGGTGCAGAACACACACATGATGTTAAACCATACAAAAAGTCCAGGAAAATTGTACATTGTCAGCATTAATAGGAACAAAACAAATAGCTAAACTAAGTATATTAATTTTGTTCTAGCAGTAGAATTCCTTGGATAGCTTCTGAATGTTTTCCGTGTTTAGATTAATCAGTCCCATAAATGTATTTAATCAAAACCAGTATTGTCCTTGCTATTGATTCTAAGCCAATAGCAATATCAGGTCAGTACTGCTTAGGATTTTACTAAAACATCTTATTTGAAAGTATCTTCATGATCTTTTAAATTCCATATATTATCTCAGAGTATGAGAAGTCTGAGATCTAACAGGGGTGTCACAATACCTTTTTAGATTAATAAAATCAATACATTGAATTTTCCTAAGCAGCATCATTTCAGAAATGCATAACTGCAGCCCTGACGATCTCTAGGATATGCTCAAAAAAGAAACATGAGAAATATACAAGAAGTGTCCTAAAGAACTGCTCAGTTTGTTTTAATTATATGAACTGGACATCAGTTTTTATTTAGGAACATATATGTGTACACACACATACACACACATACACACACATACACACACAAATGCATGCAATAACAGCTAATGAAAAAAAGAGGTATAAATCTGAAGGAGAACTGGAAAAGAGTTTATGAGGTTTATGTCAAGGACCAAACCTCAGCTTGGAGAAAGTTTCTGAGAGAAGTGAAACAAATGACTCAAAGTCAAATCCTGGGTCCAAGCTGGCTGCCTAGAAACAGTTTTTCAGCCTGCTTTCTCTTTGATCAGCTTTCTCTGGAGTTCTCTAGACAGTTAATCTCTGTTTTCTACCAGAGAAAGTTCTCCAAGCAGATCTCTCTTACTATTCTAAAAACTTCTCTAGATAGCTCATCTCTTGCAGATCATAAGCCCAGATTTTTATTTTACATATCAATTCAATCTTTACTCCAGGTTCCCTTTTTGATTATCCTATGAATCAGCCATCTCATGACCCCAGCCCCCTAATTCTTAGGAAAGAGCAAGCACACATTTTCTTTTAACATTGCAAAAAAGGTCTGCCTGCCTTTGTTCTTCACAGACAATAAGCTAGCTGGGTGGGATCCTAGCCCATTACCATTTCTACACCACCTGGGTCTAACCTTGCTCTGTCCCAGGCTGACCCTGAACTTAGCAATTTGTTTGCCTTTGTAAGGAAAAAAAAAAAAATACCTTAGCTGAATAGGATCTTCTGTGATCACCACTTAGTAATCTCCTTCCTTAGTATCTTTCTGACAATTTGGCTCATAGTATAGTTGCCTCTGTTTTTTTCAGATTCCTAATGCCCCTCATATAATTCATATTGCACCCTTATATTTTGCATAGTTGAGAAATTATATGATTTCAAACTTGTTTTTAGAGTTCTTTTCCACAGCCTTAAGGGCTATCCTGAAGGTCCCAGAATTTATGATTTTGATAAGATGTTAGTTAGCCACACCTTCACCTCCTGGACTCCTGCTGTCTCTGATTATCATGGAGTCAATGTTAACAGGGAGGACATTTCTAAAAGGAAGAATGTAAAATATGTAAATTATTATACAAACAAGCCTTATACCCATGGCAGTCAACCACACTCTTGGAGGACCATGGCTGCTGGCCCAGTCCCAGGGACAGGAACCATGTCATTCTATTCTCTATCCTCAACAAGGCCATGCCAGACCAAATGTTATAATTGAATTATAATTTCAAAAACTAAAAAAAAAAAAAATCTAACAAAATGCATAGTTTAATAGTGAAGTAGAGACCATAAGACAAGTTGAATTCAAAAGCAGGGATAGTTCTGCAAACAAATGACCTAATAGGTTACAAGGCTTCAGAGATAGGGCTTGGTCAATAGAAACATAGAGACAATTGAAAGAAAAACTGCCAAAAAAAAAAAGATTCCATTTTCTTTGTCCACTGGAAAACAAAGTTGGGTGGAATATAGTGTAAGAAAACTTAAATCAACAAATGACCTAGTTTTAGTCTATGTTGTAAAATGTCTTGAATGCCCGATGAAAGATTTTCATCTGAGGACTGATGAGTGTATACTAATTTGACAAAATTCAAAACTATCAAGGGTGAGAGGAAAATGCTGTATAAGCAAGATAAACATACTAACATAACTGTGGATCTGGCTGAGGAGTCAAAATAAAAACAGAATGAAAATCAGATCTCAGGTAGCAAGCCTGAAATCTGCAGAGGAGGGCTTACAGATAAACAAGAACTACTGGATGTGGAGAGAGCAAGAGGAAGCCCATCTGGAAGAGTGAGATGTAAAATTCTGAGCTGACTATTAACAAGTAGGTCAAAACTGTGGAGAGAGAGGAATCTGATTTTTCTCATTTGCTAGTGTTACCAAATTCAGGAAAATACATTTGGGAAATAACATTCATAAAAATTATGAAATGCTTGTTATTTCTAATTATTTATCATCTTAAATATGGATCACGTTATAGTTGCTTAAATTATATAACATGAAACAATTACTTAAAAAATAGTAATTATGCCAAAGCATAGAGGAGGCACAGGGACACTTGAACTAATTACTATTTTACTGTTTTCATTCTTACCTAGTAGAATTTGTCCTTTGAAGAGACACAGTGCAATCTCTCACAGCAGGTATGATTCACTTTGATCTTGACTTTAAAACAATACTGTCATCACTTCTCAAAAACTCCACTTCATTCCATATTGCTTTTCTAAAATGTATCCAAACACCACAAGTAAGAAAACAAGGAATATACTAAATCATTTATAATTGTTTTTATTCTATTAAAGCTTTTATATTCTTCATCAAAATTGTTGTTGACATTCCACTGAGATTTTTAAAACTTTTTATTTTAAGATAAATATATAAATATTTGGGTTTTTTTTTAATTGATAGAATAATTATACAGTCATGGGACTTCAGTGTGATAAATTGACATATGCACTCATGATCCACAATCCATTTAGGGTAATTAGCATATCCATCATATCAAACATATACTATTGCTTTGTAATGAGAATATTCAAAATCCTCTCTGCTAGGTATTGTGATGCATTTTAGTAAATCATTAAATATAGTCACCCTACTGTGCCATAGAATAGAAGAACTTAATCCTCTTATGTAAATATGAATGTGGCTCCTATCAGCCTCCTTACCCTTCTCAGCCTCTGGTAATCAGGACTCTAGTCTCTCCATTTAGAGAAATTATTCCTTAAGGTCAAGTTAAAAAGGACTGGTCTTCAGTTGACTGACTACATACCCAGAAGAAAGATCGTATCTCATGGGGTTTCTTCATCTGTTACTGTTTGTCATCTAAAACTGTCTCCCAAGGTCATTGCTCTAAATCAAACAACAAATTTGAAGTTTTAGGAATATTAAAGCTTGGCTAATTATTAATGGGGTCTATTATGGTAAATTTAATAAGCAATTAAATTTCTTAGTTTTTTTTTCCTACCTAACCTATGTTAGCAGAGACATTATGAACCTTTTCTTCTTGGTTCATTCAACTGGAAATAAAATTAAAGTACATAAAAATACAAGACAAATGAGATACTGTTATTAGTGTTATTTATAACTGCCACCTTTTAAAAAAGGAGTCCCTTGCCAAAGGAACATAAAGGCTACCAATTTCCACTTATAGGGAAATGGATCTGTGGGTATTTATGTCTTCTCCTGTCACCTCATTTTATTTTATCCGGCAGAGTAGAGAGAAAAGCTAAACTAGGCAGAACAAATAGAACTTATTTGACTTGTGTGACAGAAAAATTCCCCCAGGTGGAGGTTTTCTGTAGCTGTAATAAATCTTGATTTAGAGAAGTATAATATTTCATGATAGAAAACATTTCATTTCCCTAAACTACTGTAATGTGCAAACCTATAGGAAAACAATTGAATGGGCTGCTAAAATCAGTGCTGATATTTAGAAATAAAAATGTTAAGGATTTTGTGAAATTAAGATGAGGACATAAATTGCAGTATGCTATTAGTGTCCATGTAGTGTGTGGGGGTGGTGGTACTTGTTTTTATAAAGGTTAAAGAGACAGTGTATCATAGTAATGTCCCACCCTGAGTTTTTATCTGCCTGTCCACCATGATTTCCACATTACTAACACAGATCAAAAAGCATGAGCCATTAACTAAAAGCATCTTTCCTGCATCAACATGCCTTTTATTTTATTTGGAAATTACTCTTTATTTGGAAATTGAGCAATATTTCTTCCTGTTTTTTTACTTTTTTTTTTCAATTCAGAACTAAGGGTTTAGTTATCTTAATCCTATGGATAAGTTTTAACAGGTAATCTTTAATATGCCAAAATCTTCACTGTACACATTTGTGCTCACTCATATAAGCAATCAGTGTTTAATCTCAGGATGAGCTCAAAGGTTGTTTAATCTAGATATGCTCCAGGCCACCATTAGGTTTGGTCATGATGTAAGAGGATTGCAGAAATCCAAATCAAGTAGCTTGCAGAGAATGGGATGTCAACCATAGGATATTAGTAGACATACTAGGTAGAAAAAAATGAGATGCAATGTGCTCATTTTAAAAAAAATTAATTGAGTTCGAGGCCAGCCTGGTCTACAAAGTGAGTTCCAGGACAGCCAGGGCTACACAGAGAAACCCTGTCTCAAAACACCAAAAAAAAAAAAAAAAATTAATATGAAGTAAAATGACAAAGAGTAATACCTACCCATAGGTTAAAAATATCTTTTGGATGGCCTAGTTGGCCATCATTGGGAAGAGAGGCCCCTTGGTCATGCAGACTTTATATGCCCCAGTACAGGGGAACGCCAGGGCCATTATGTGGGAGGGGGTGGGTAGGGGAGCAGGGCGGGGATGGGGGAGGGTATGGGGAACTTTCTGGATAACACTTGAAATGTAAATGAAGAAAATATCTAATAAAGAAAAAAAATATCTTTTGGAGCCTTAGACTTTGAAAATGAAGATGTGCCTCAGCAAATGTCACAGTCCTCTGGCTCTTACAATCTTTCCATCTTCTTCATCTTCAAATTTCACTGAGCCTTAAGTATATGTAGAGATTGCATTGCAATTATGTTGACTGGGATTCTGTACCCCACAGGCACTTATTTTCAGTCATTTTACCAGTTGTAGAATTGTGTCCTATCTGTTGCAAAAAGAATCTGATGAGGAGCAGAGAGCTTCACTTACCTGTTGTTATAAGAATAAGTATTTAGAGTGCAACCACATTATATTGATTTGGTAAAATGGCAGTAGTAAGTTCTACTCTCAGGTCTATAACCTCTCCAGATAGATATCTATCTATATGTTTACAGTAACGGGCATAAATTGTCTACCATAATGTGGGCCTTAACTCTAGTTAACAGCTCTTGATTATCCACAGGATAAAAAGTGCCGCTAGTACACAACTGTAAATATCTTCTCATTAGAGCAGTCATTACTGTGGTTCATGGGTAGTCATATTGTGGTTCACATGAGTGAGACTGTTGACTCTCTTCTCCTTTAGCAGATTGAATAACTTCCAATACTGTGACAGCTATTAATCAGAGGGAAACATCCCATGTTAGTTACAGCTAAATCCCAAACCCTGTGTTCAAAATGCAGTGCTCGACTAGGTGTTTTCATCAATAGAACTTGACCATCCGGTTTTGGAATGCATCCAAGGGAAGTGACAATAGCTTATATTGTTTGTGGTGTCTCTTAGACTTCCCTGACCAGAAAGTCAAAGGCAGTTGTCTCTGCCTGACATTGGGAGCTTTGCCAGATACTATATGGCTTTTAGGGAGAGCATGATCAGCTCATGTGACATAAGGGTAGAGTGGAGGCAGCCGCACCTTGGAGCTGAGGATGCACATCTCAGACTATAGACAGCACAGGTACTGAGCTTGGAATGCTGTGAGACTTTTAATCCCAAAGTCACCACAGTGACATACTCCTTCAAACAAAACTGTACTTCCTTAGAATATCCAAAAAGTGCCACCACTAATTAGGGACCAAGCATTCAAATGCCTGAGACTATAGGTGATATCCTCATCCCAACCACCACTGCCTCTTTCCTTCTCCTCCTCCTCTCCCCCTCCCCCTCCCTCTCCCTCTCTCTCTTTCTCTCTCTCTCTTACACACACACACACAAGCAAACACATATGTGTGTGTATTATATATATATATATATATATATATATATATATATATATATATATATACACCTATGCATCTTTTCTATTTTCTTTTTGTCTTTAACTTTTTATTTGTTCTTTGTGGACCTCACATCATATACCCCAATCCTACTCATCTCTCCCTTCCCTCATACCTGCCCTTACAAAACTCTCCTCCATCTGGGGAAGCAGTAGTGTGGCACAGTATATCCTAGAATACCCTTTGTTCACTCTTCTTTGCTTACAGATCTTCATTGTAAATTGTAAGGTATCATTGATTTGGTATAAGGCCTCTGGCTCTGCTACCCTATCTAAGGTTTCATGATTGGAACCTCACTGGGACTTCTTTTGGATATTCTGTTGTTGCCCTGTGTCATGGAAATACTAAAGTTTTATATCTGTAGGACCACCCCTTCATGCATTCCAACAGCTAGTCAATGGGGTAGATGTTGGGGCAGACCAATTCAAAGACCTGGATCCAGGTCTTTCCCACTCTCATGACCTCAAGGAAGGCTCATCAGCAACTCCTGCAACCAGCACCAGCTCTATCCTGATGCCCAAGCAGGGCCTGCTCTCCTGAGTGTTGCAACTGGCAAGGGACATCACCAGTTCTTCCAGTTTCATGACCCTGGGGCCAACTCTCCTGCCTGCCATAGATGGCAAGGGAGAAGGGAGGAGAGGAGGGCATCTACACAGCCCAGCAGACAAGAGGCAACGCCAGCTCTTAGTACTCATGCCTCAGGGCCAACACTCCTGCAAACCCCCACATCTAGGGCCAGCTCCACTGTGCTACCCAGGCCATAGGTAGGGCTTGCTTTCCTTAGTGCTGTAGCAGGTGAGGTGCAGGGACAGCTCTCATGACATTGGAGACAACTCTTCCACCCACTGCTGGTGGCAAGTGCAAAAGGGAGGGGAGGGAATCTCTCCCAACCAATGCACAGCAGCCAACAGGCAAGGCTGGCTCACCTACAACCCATGAATTCAGGTCAAGCTCTACTGTGGCCCAGATGAGGTGGGGGGTCTGGTTTGCTAATCTAAGGACCTATCAGCCTACTCTCCTGCTGACATAGGTAGCCAGGGGTGAGGAGAGGGGCATGTTTCCCTTGCTTGCATCACTATACAGCAGACAAGTTGCAGGGGCAGCTCACCAGCGACCCTGCCACGGAGATCTACTGTGCTGTTCAGGAGAGGTACAGAGTCTGCTTTCCATGGTGCTGCAGCTACTGAGGGGCAGGGACAGCTCTCCTTCTCTCGTGATTCCAGGACCTGGTCTGCGTACCATAGGTGGTAAGGGTCATGGGGGAAAGAGGGTATCTCTCCCTCATCTACTCCACCTCATAGGAGACACCAGCTCTCCCATGCTCATGTCCTGGGGCCAAGTGACCAGCAATTGCTACAATACTCAGGGCCTGCTCTCAGGAGTACCACAAGCTGGCCAAGGGTAGGGTTAGCTCTCCCACAATGTCCAGGTGAGGGGTGGACCAGTTCTGCACAGCCCTCAGATGTTGACATATCTCCAGGCAGCAGCTCAGACCAGGAACATCTTCCTGGTCTTTGGTAGTAATAAACTCCTGCTTCTGTAGGGCCACAAACCCAGATGTGCACCCCTACACACAAAGTGGCAGCACAGGCCAGGACCCCACCATGATCTCAGATATCACCACCAGCTACTCACATCAGGCTGTTCCTCACTACCCTTGAGTCTCCAGTTCTGCCTCTCTCTATTGTGCCTTGATGCTTCTGCTTCTCTTTCTTTTCAATTTCTCTCCCACTTCCTTTCTCCTCCTAGTGGAGCCTGAGGTCTCTGAGTGTCTGCACTCATCTCAGGAGTGGCCTCAGAAGTGCTATACCCTGCTTGTGGGTTATGGTGCCTGACAGGAGTCATCTTGGGAATGGCCTATCCTTCAGAGGACAGTGCAATGCTGGACTGGTAGTCACGTCAGGCTAGCTCTCTGTCTGGACCAGCACTGGTCAGGTAGTTGTCTGGGGCTTGCTTCTCATCTGGCCTGCCTGAGTGGTGAAGATTGTCTGTCTCAGGCCCACTGAGACAGACCATGTCTTCTGATCTCCACCTTGCTCCCCATTCTGGGAGCACATCTGGGCCTTCAAGTTGCCAGACTGGTAGTCTTCTCAGGCTCTTTTTTTTTTTTTTTTCAGAGAATGTTAGGCTGCTAATCACTCAGATGTTCATAGGTCAGAGCACTGAGTGTAGGCATAGCCTCTCTTTTCTCTGTCACCTACTGACACACATATGGCACAGCAGTCACACCTGCAATGCCTCTAGGGGAGAAGACCTGCACATATTTTTAAGAGAACTTATAGAATAGCATTTTTCCTTATGACTTTTATAAATATCCTTAGCATTACTTACCTCTCTTTTCTTCCTTTTCCCTGTATTACACTTCTCCCTCCCTGTCTAGCAGAGGTGCCCCCGTCCGTTTCTTTATTGCTCTCTGTATAGTACCTATGTCCCACTACCTGCCTCTGTAAAGCTCCTCATCTTTTCTACCCATAGTGCCTTTCTACTTTCCTGGGTACTCTCCATAATCTATAACAACAAAACTAAAACAAAACAAATCAGAATGACAACAACAACAAAACTTAAAGGAGTAAGAAAACTATTATCAGAGCAAGTAGGACACGTTTGTTGTGGAGAAATACCGTAAGTACAAGGATGCCTCCAGGGAATATCTCAAACTAGCACCATCACAAAGGTGAGTTCAGCTATTTTACAGCTCAAGTGATAGAAAGTGGGTTTTTTTTCCCTGAAATCCTGAACACTATGGTGACAGAGGTTTGAAGGAAAAAATGGTGTTGATTCCCAAAAAAAAAGCAGGCAGATGGGGTACAGATCGCTGTTCGCTTAAGGGCTGCCAACATCAGGGAAGACGCTAAAGAAATGGAGCCTTGAGAAGCAGCAGGATCCTGAGATCTGAGTTAATGCCACAGAGCAAAATGTCAATTTAATGATAATAACTACTCATTGGGTTGTTACACAGATGAGAAGATGTGCTAGAGTCGTATTATATTATTGATTACTGTGTATTCTGATCCCTAAAACTTATGGTTAAAATAAACTCTCATCTCATAGTCTCTAAATTCTCCAATAACTAAAACAAAAAAAAACAAAAAACAACAACAACAACAACAAAAATGCTTACTCAAAGGAGATCCCCAAAAGGAGGGACCATTGAGGGCTATCTTAGCTGCTATTGAGTAGAAATCGGCCTGTCAAGATGCACCACTCGGGAAGATTGGAGTATGTTCTAATCCTGTCACTTTTATCATCTGGAAAAAGTGAAAAGCACTTCATTGTTTATTGACCCTTAACACATTGCTACAGCACCCAAGCTCTAAACAATATTCTAAAGAATAAAGACAATAAGGTATTACTTCTCAGCTTTATATTAAGACCAAGTGAGGAATAAATGGAAGAAGGTGTACGCAAGTATGACACTCAATCTACCAAGTACTAATTTAGCCAATTTTTTTCTTTTCTTTTTTTTATTAGGTATTTTCTTCATGTACATTTCAAATACTATCTCGAAAGTCCCTTATACCCTCCCCCCACCCTGCTCCCCATAATTTAGCCATTTATATCTTAACATATATTATTAGAAAGTTTTTGCATATGCAGTGGTGGGAGCAAATGGTGATGAGAAAGTAAGTATGAGAATCAACTACCTATCATGAGGGGTTGCAAAAGCATCCATCCCGTGCTCACCTTGAAATCTACATTCATCCACTGCATAGCTGAGATCCAAGCAGTTAATGCTGTCCTGTCCTGTCTCTGCTTCCAAGCACATGGAAAAGTGATGTAAGGGCCAAGAAGTGGGAGTGGGTGGGTAAGGGAGAAGGGCGGGGGGAGGGTATAGGGAGATTTCAGGATAGCATTTGAAATGTAAAATAAGAAAATATCTAAGAAGAGAAAAGAAAAGAAAAGAAGAGAAGAGAAGAGAAGAGAAGAGAAGAGAAGAGAAGAGAAGAGAAAAGAAAAGAAAAGAAAAGAAAAGAAAAGAAAAGAAAAGAAAAGAAAAGAAAAGAAAAAACAAATGAAAACAAAACAAAACAAAACACTCATTACCCAAAGGAATTGCTAGGTTAGATGAGGATTTTTTTTAAGTCAAATATATTTTCCTTCAAATTATCTGAATATCAGCTTCAGAGAAAAGAAAGAGGGATTAGAAAATATGTGATTTTTTAATAACAAACAAAATCACCCATTCCTAGTTTTTGCCAATACAATTGTAAAAACGACAAAAAAAAAAGGTCAACTGTGCTGTAAGTACAAACCACTTTGGAGAAGTGGATACGACAGCCATACCAAAACTGACAATCCCGAAATCCACAGTCCTCTCAGTGTCTCCTCATCCTCAACCCTCCCACCTGCACTATGTCCTAAGACAGCTGCTAATTTAAAGGCACAATTAATTATATGTGATGAGATGACAGATGCTCTGTGCCCGGTCTCCAACTGGAAGAGCCTCTGTATTCTGGGCACCAGGCTGGTGTCTTCCAAGACGTCACTGCCCAAGCTGCAGGTTGCTTGGTGGGTGGCTTGCTTGCAACCTGTTTGGGAACCCCGCTGTGAGTCAGCCTAGTTTCTGATATCCCCAGCTTGACTTTCTCTTCTTGCTCTTTCTTACTGCTCCTCTCTTCCCCTCCTGGTAGCAAAAACTCTCTTACTTGTCACCACCTGATCAAATCAAGAGAAAGTAAATTCTTCCTACACTCAGAGGTTTGTCTTTTTTTTTTTTTTCCTCCATCTACACAGAATTCTTCTAAGAAAATAGTGAGTCTAAAAGAGGGAACACACTTGTTTCAGAACAGTGACTTCCTTTGAGTTGATCTACTATCATGTCGAGGAAAAAAATACCCCACCTCGAGACAAACCTCCCTCAAGTAAAAGAAGTCTGGAATTCTTAAATATTTATTTACAGTGGCATACACTTGTGTTGTACAAAACTTCAAAATAATATTTTAAGAGGAAAATAAATAATCAGAATACATTTCCCAGATGGCTCAGAGAGCTATTTTAAGAAACTCTCAATAGCCAACATTTATTTAAAATTCCTCAGTATCTATAAAATTTAAGCATTAAGAGAGAAATGCTTAAATTGTGTAACTAATATGTCTGGACTATATGTCAGCCAATAGTATTTTTGTGTTTATTAAACATACATAAGATTATACACACACACACACACACACATGTCTTTAGTTTTTATTGAGTCATTTTATTCTTGAGTTCAATCAGCATATTTTGTACCATGACATCCAATAAACCAAGAAAGCTAACCAGTTTTGCCCCTTGGAGGCTTGGCAAGATATTTTAGCCAGTTTGGCTTGCATAAGGAGACACGGACCATGTATCATAGCATGTGTTATATAGCCACATGTTACATAACAAAAGGTTATGTCTTTTAGTTCTCAGAGCTAGGGTGAGGTCAGGAGCTAGCCCTGATGAGTGTTCCTTTCAAAGTGCAGAGTATCACGTTCTCCTTTGTGTCTTCATGGCAGAGGGAGAATGAAGGAGCTCCTTATGTCTCTGGTATAAGCACACTAATTCTCCTTAAAACCTCCTACCTCATATTTGACCCAATACTTCCCAAAGCATCCACCTCACCATGCTATTGGGGAGCAGAATTTCAACTTAAGAATTAGGGCAATACAATCAGTTTCTTGCAGACAGCTCTAGAGCCTTCAGGATTCACTAATACCAATTTTGCTCATTTAAATCTTACTTTAGAATAATCTTGATTTAGTGTCATATACATTGTCCACTAAACTTCTGGGGCACTTCAACTCTCTTATAGATCACATTTTTCAGTCTGCCACACTAATGTGTTTTTTTCTTTTTTTTTATCCTTTCTTTTTTCTCTCTTTTTTCTTTCTCTCTTTCTCTCTTTCTTCTCCCTTTCTCTCTCTCTCTCTCTCTCTCTCTCTCTCTCTCTCTCTCTCTCTCTCTCTCTCTCTCTCTCTCTTTCTTTCTCATCTTTCAAGACAGGGTTTCTGCCTAACCCTGGCTGTCAAGAAACACCCTGAGGACCAGGCTGACCTCAAACTGAGAGATCCACCTGCCTCTGTCTTTTGAGTGTGGGAATTAAAACTGTGTACCACTACCACCCGTCTTTGTCTTCTAAAAGTACACTAGATGGGAAAGAAGTTTCTAGGTACCTGGATGAAAATTAAGGTGGTCCCTTGACATTTCCTTACTTCTGAAGGTTGACACGAGTCTCATAGCAGGCATCAGTAGAGGAATTAGGTGACTCAGGCCTGGTTGATGTCAAGATTCAATCTTGCTTTAAAATTAGAACATGAATGCCTTCGAAATTGTTTTGTTTTTTTTTTTTCAAAATTGTTTTGTGACTTTATGGCTCACTTGGAAATACACTATCAATTTTCCAACATTTTGCTTCAGTGGAAACTTAGGTAACAACCTACCTTGAATTTGCCTCTTTTTCTCTTTTCTTGCTTCTAGCCTTCAGGAGGTATACTAGAATTGTCCAACCATCAGTGTTCTTTCTGTCCAGTACAGGGCAAGCCAGATTGAACATATCAACAGATGCATCCTCCCTTCCAATATAAACAAAATTGACTTATTTTATCTTCTATTTACCTCTGTGGATCATATACTTTCTCCAAATGGTGACAATAAAAAGCCTCAATTCTATCTATAGGGACTTCACTGTGATCAGGGAAAGCTCCCTGAACAGTAAAGCTCCGCAGACTATCTTTTGAAAATATTAAGCTATGCTTTCTATGTTGCTGTTTTGTTTCGCATCCCCTTGGTATTCCTCACATACTGCTCTGTGAATTATTCCCACCAGGTTAGACATCCTGGATTCTCATCTCCCCCATTTCCTGCTGTTAATGTAACTTCACTGCACAGTTTCCAGCCCACTGCTTTATTCATCCCAGCCGTCCTCATCAATTCCACTCCACCAAAACCCACTATCCTGTGTAAACGAAGCTCATCCAAATCTGCTTGTTAGTGTATGAAAAAACGCTCTACCTCCATTCCTGTTTCATATTCCAATAGAAGTTAAATGAAGGATATATGTCATATATTCTTTACTGGCCTCTCTACCAAAGGCTTCCCTTTCTCCTGATCTTCACACTTGGAGATCAGGGACTAGTCAGTGAAAAAGCCAGTTTTCTATGTTTCCTCCACCATTCAGTCGGGTCACTCAATCCACATTGGCCATGCAGGACAAGTAAAAAGCCATTCATACCCTGCCATCAGTCACAGCTCCTCCACATGTTATTTATTCCACACATACAGAATCTATTTTTTCCCTTCTTGAAGCTCAGCCTTAAATCACTTATCTCTGAAACTGAGGAAACAGTCCCTCTTCTTTGCTCTAAGCCAGATGCAGAAGAATGATCTAGGCATCCAGGAACGTTGGCTTCAACATCCATTCCAGCGTACTATCATCATTTTTCATACGTTAAGTATTTTGTCGACGTGCCTCTTTACTCAACTATCTTTCATTAATCCTCCTTGAACACATGAATTTTGCTTTTGAGTGCCTTGACTGTAGAAATTAGCCTTCCTGTTCTGAAGGTAACATTGCTGAGTTTAACAAATAAGTATGGAAGGCTTTAATTGTAACCCTATGGTAATAGATGATAACAGAGAATGTGTTGCACCCACATTGTACAAGTACCATGATTACTACAATTAAAATAATCAACAGCAGTACATGGACAAGGAGCAAGGATATGGTGCAGGTGTTCAGCGGGCAATAACCACAACTCTTCATATCTTGGCCACTTTGAGGGCTTTCTTTCTTTTGTTTTCTTCTTATTGTTATAATTTAATTTTTAATTGAATAATATCTTTATTTACATTTCAAATGTTATCAGCTTTCACAATCCCCCCTCCCCCTGAAACCCTTTATCCCATCCCCTCTCCTCCTGCATCTATGAGGGTATACCCCCACCCACTCACCCACTCCTGCCTCCCCACCCTCAAAGTCCCCTACACTGGTGCATCCATTAAGCCTTCACAGGACCAAGGGCCTCTCCTCCCATTGATGTCTGACAAGGCTGTCTTAGTCAGGGTTTCTATTCCTGCACAAACATCATGACCAAGAAGCAGGTTGGGGAGGAAAGGGTTTATTCAGCTTACACTTCCATACTGCTGTTTATCACTAAGGAAGTCAGGACTGGAACTCAGGCAGGTCAGGGAACAGGAGCTGATGCAGAGGCCATGGAGGGATGTTCTTTACTGGCTTGCTTCCCCTGGCTTGCTCAGCCTGCTCTCTTATAGAACCAAGACTACCAGCCCAGAGATGGCACCACCCACAAGGGGACCTCCCACTTAGATCACTAATTGAGAAAATGCCTTGTATCTAATGGAGGCATTTCCCCAACTGAAGCTCCTTTCTCTGTGATAACTCCAGCCTGTGTCAAGTTGACACAAAATTAGCTAGTACAAAGGCCATCCTCTTCTATATAGGTGGCTGGAGCCATGGGTAACCTCCATGTGTACTCCTTGGTTGGTGGCTTAGTCCCTGGGAGCTCTGGGGCAGTCTGGTTGTTTGATATTGTTGTTCTTCCTATATAGATGTGGATGCTCATAGCCAACCATTGGACTGAGCACAGGGTCCCCAATGTAGGACTTTGAGGGCTTTCAACTCACAGAAGTGATCCTGGCCTTCTTTACTCTTCCAAGTATTCTTCTTTCAAAGATGCATTAATGTTAACTGTGTAAAGGTGTTCTGCACTAAACTGGTATTAGCTGAATATTGGAAATCAAGTTCATCATCCCTAACAAGCCTCCTTTTTAAGTTTATAAACCAAGTAAGATCTCAGACCCTACATGTTCCTTGATACTGTTGTGTTATTTAAATGGACCATGTATGTGAATCTAATGTCTCCTGACTATATTTTGCTTAGCTGATTTTGATTCTCAGGCATTGCTTAGGTCTGTGATTATGACAGCCTAGTAAGATGGATAGTCTTAAGAAATTAATATTGGTCTAATATTAAAAATACTAAACTCCAAGTGCTAGGAAATATGAAAAACAGAAGAATCCATAATAAATAACTTCCAAATCTAATAACTGATTCTGATGTATACCAATGCAGCTTGATTTGCAGATAGGCTACATTAGTATCATCCTTAATACCTCTAACTCATATTTTGTATCCCTAATTCATGGTCTTAGAAAGGATGCCACTGAATCAATGTCAAGCAAACCATGGCAACTAGAAAGACAGCATCACAGGACTCATTGAGCCTTGAGCTACAGCAGAGTGGGCCATAGTCCTTGGGCCATGGACTTCCACACAGCTACAAAGCACTGGACCCAAGAAAGAAGTCCGTGTAGTGATGGGACAGAAGTCACAGTGAAATGCTGCTGTTTAGTCAAGGACTATTCACCGGAGCATAGGGCTGCATGAAAAGCTCAACATGCATTTGATAAATCCGTTCTAAGATTCCCACATGACAGTGGTCTCTGGCTGCTTGTGCATAATTAGAAAGTAGCATTTATAGCGAAGCTAACCCAGAAGCTCCAAACTACTTATGGGATTACTGAACTGACCTAACATTCCACAAGTGATCTGTGATAAAAGACACAATCTTTGCCATTTTCTTTAATGTCAATTGAGAGACACTTGATCTTTAAGTGGTGAAATTGAAATTTGAAAAATCAAAACCCGCCTTGACCAGAAACTTTAAATTGTGAATAGGCACATGATTATGAACTAAATGTCATTTTTTTTCACCTCCTTCCCTGACTTTCAATTTCACAAGACACTTTTGTATGCCCTCATACTGAGTCTCATCACCCATCAGAACATTTAAATTAAAAACATCTGACAGACAGACTTGGCTTATGAATTCATTTTCATAATATTCAAATATCCACATCAAGGTTCTGTGCTGACACGTGGTCCTTTTTTTTAAATAAGCATATTATAAGCCGGCAGGAGACATCTTCTTAGTTACATTTTCATGCAAGAATTAGAGACGATGAGATTCCTAGGTCAGTGTAATCAGCTGCAATTTAAACTTATTTTTCAGGACTTATCAGCTTTCAAAAATGGATTTTTCATGACTTCCAAGTCAGACCAAACGTGGCAGAAGATTAAAGAATGGCATTATGATGTCATCCTGATATCATTTGGCCTCTTATCATAAAGCCTATAGCTGAAGTGTTAGGTGATTAAATAACAGGTTTATAAAACATAGAATCTACACATTTTCCTCTGTCCCTCATCCAACCTAAACTTGGGAGTCATAAATATTTATTCTGCTTAGTTTGGTCAACCCTGAGTTAGGTTCGCCATGCTAAGCCTCTTTAACTCCTCCCTTTCTTCCATGCCCAAATTTATGACATGCCACGAAACACATTCCTCTGTTCTTGGTAGGCCTGGAAACCAGACTTACAGGGTATAGCCACATCCAGGGCTATATATATCTTTTCTGAGTCTAAAATCATCCCTGCTTACAGGCTTCACAGGAACCAGTAGGTTATACCAACTCTTGCCTAACACAGTTTCCATCATTCACATATGCCCAGTCTGTTTGTAGTTTGATACTGAACTCAGCTAATCAGGAAATTTGAGGCAGATTGGCAGATTCTTGTTCACACATTTTACACAACTACAGAGTTTTGTAAGACAATAGCTGACCATTCTTTCAGTGATGAAAGGAGAGCACACGTGGCTTAATATCCCCAAATACTAGGCTAGATACTTTTCTAATGCTTTGATTAAATTCTATGACCAAGGTAACTTATGAAAGAGTTTATTTAGGTTTACAGTTCCAGAAAGTCTATAACAGTGGTGAAAACATGCCAGTAGGTGGAAGGCAGGGAGGATGGGGCAGAAAGTTGAGAACTTATATCTTGAATTTCAAGCATTAAGCAGAGACTGAGGAGAGAAGAGAGAGTTGTAAAAAGGTAAAAGTCTAAACTCACAAGCCCAGCCCCAGTGATATACTTCAGCCAACAAAATCCACATCTCCTAAACTTCCCATATAACACCACCAACAGAACCAAATGTTCAAATGTACATGACCACATAAGGTACAGTCTCATTCAAACCACCGCAGTTCTTTATGTGATAATTCATTGTACAAACAAATTATAGTTACATGGTATTTATTATCAATTCTTTAGATCAGGTAACAAGATCATGGTGCTGTAGAGATGGGTTATTAAATATGTACAAACATTAGGAACAGAGTTCAAATGCTCATTATCCTAGTAAAAAGCTGTATCTGAAAACATTTATGTGGTGGTTTCAGTGAATATGGCCCCCATAGGCCCATAGGTCATAGCATTATTAAGTGTGGCCTTGTTGGAGGATGTATGTTGCTGGGGGTAGGCTTTGAGGTGTCAGATGCTCACGTTCCACCCAGTGTCACTTTCACTTCTACTTCATGAACATCAAGATGTAGAACTCTCATCTTCTCTAGCATCATGTTTGCTTGTATGCTGCCATACATACATGTCATGATGATAATAGACTAAACCTCTGAAACTGTAAGCCAGATCCAATTAAATGTTTTCCATTATGAATTGCCATAGTCATGGTGTTTATTCACAGCATTAGAAACTCTAAGACAATTTATAATCCCAACCTGTTGTTGGGGAGGGAAGGCAGAGACAGAAGGATGACTGGGTCTTGGTAGCCACTAGCCTAGCTCCAGGTTCACTGAGAAACTCTTTCTCAAGGAAATAGGGTGAAAAGTGATAGAATCGGATATCTGATGTTCTCTTCTGGTTTCTGCATGTATGCATGGGCTCTTGAACTTATATGCAATGCAATATATATATATATATATATATATATATATATATATATATATAAAACATGCATACACACACACACACACACACACACACACACACACACACACACACACAAATAACAATGACCATAAGACGAGATAATTGTAAGTATTTAACATGCACCAAAGATTGTGGTCGTGTTATGTGTTATGTACGTGTGTGTGTGTGTCTCTGTGTGTGTGTGTGTGTGTGTGTGTGTCTGTGACACTGACTATACCATATATATCATTCAAACACATGTGCATATATTATGGAAACAAACATTCCTGAAATTTCTATGGCTTAAAATGATAGTGATTTATATATGGCTCATCCCTTTTGTCCAGTGGAGAAGAGCTGGGGCTGACAAATCATCATGGTCAACCCTTGATACCATTGTCTCCAAGGAAGAAGAGAGATACCATTTGTATACTGGTCTGTGAAAGGTAGAAGGCATAAGAATTACTTCAACAATATATCAATAAACCAAATTTATCATAGAACTTAGAAAATCTTCTAAATATAGAAAAGAGATAGGGAAGAATGGTTCATGGCCTAGACTACCTAATAAGTAACATGATTTATATTGTTGGTAAGATAACTAAGGAGCAATTAGGTAAATAACTTGCCGTGGCCACAGGTGTTAGGTACTAGACATGACACATGAACTCATACCTTCTGAATCTGAGTTTGCACATTTAACCCATACATTTACAACTTTGTACTGTGTGGTGATCTCTGCTGCCTAGTAAAACCGTGGATTAATATGCGCAACAGTCAACAGTTAATGTACCATGTTGTCTGAGTTAAGTCTCCAGCTTCTTTAGCAATCTATGGAGTAGAAATTTTCTCTAGTTATTAGACTTTTCCAGTTCAGCTTTTCTTTGAAAATTCTCAAACACCTTACAACATTTTTAGTGCTTGGGAAATGCACAGAACCAGATGAATACATCTGAGTTTTCCAATGCACATGATTTATCACTATGACTCATAGGATATAAATTAGAAAATCTATTCACTAAAAACATAATGTTAATGCATACTTCAAAAATATATCCTTGGTCTTTAGTCTTCAAATATTGTCTTCATCACCTGTTAACCTTTGCCAACAAACTTTAAAAGTTTATCCAAATATTTTGCCTGAGAAATAGCTTGGTAATATAAGCATTTTGAGGAAAAAACAAGCCAAGGTGACATGGCCGAAAGATAATAATGACTGTTTTAAAACTTGCTAAGAATTTTCTATAATTAGACTTCATGTAGGAATCTAGGTACTTAATATCATAATCAGAATAAGAATCCTGACAAAGCTCTCTTCTTGGAAGAATAGCATTTGTGGTATAATAGACAATTTGTTGTTTTCTTTTTCTGTTTCTGTAATTTTATTCCTTATGCCCACCAGCCTCTCTGTCTGAATGTCTTCCTTCCCTCCCTCCCTCCCTCCCTCCCTCCCTCCCTCCCTCCCTCCCTTCTTTCCTTCCTCCCTTCTTTCCTTCCTTCCTTCCTTCCTTCCTTCCTTCCTTCCTTCCTTCCTTCCTCCACTCCTGTCCTTCTTTCCTTCTTTTCTCCTTCCAAGATATATAATTTTTTTAACTGAATAGACTAGAAAAATATGATTTCAGGATTAGAAAAAAATCTGTCATTGTACAGACGGCTTAGACATTTTTCAAAGCTCGGCAATTGCATAAATAGCAAACTATAAGGCATCATGTCTGTTCTATTTTCCCTTTCTATCATCATGAAATGCTTCAAATATCATTTTTCTATTAAAGAAATATTTAACAAAACAATACTTAATCTTGGGCGCGAACTCGGCAGAGAGTCCCAAGGTCCCCAAAGGACTTTCCACGCCACAGGTGCCCTAGCACTCCCAGAATCTCGAGATCACTGGTGAGTGGAACACAGCATCTGTTCCAAAACAACCTGGAGGATCTTGTGCCAGCAGGAACAGGCACAAAGGAAACCTGCCCAACCAGCTTCTGGGATTCCTTCTGGTGACTCTAGCCCCATGCCAATTAGCGCGTTAACTCAGCAGGCCCTAGCACACCCAGGATCTTGGGATCACTGATACCAATCTATACAGGAGAGCATGTGGGCGGCAGAAGCAACAGAGCTTCTTGGACAGGGTCCCTTCAGGCCTTCATCCTCAGCCAGGAGGCAGAGCTGAGATACAGACCCCTGGGCACCTTCCCTGCCACAGGAGAGTCGGCCTCCAGGGAGGGCTCTGACCCTGGGACTCAGGAGGTGAATCTGAGCTCCAGACATCTGGGCACCTTCCCTGCAAGAGGAGAGCTTGCCTGAAGAGAGTGCTCTGACCACTGGGACTCAGGAGAGAGTTGGACTCACAGGACAGCCGACAGAGGCTGTTCCTCCTCTGATTTTGTTAGCCTCATATATCTAGAAGATGTTCCAACTGGTAATAAGGACACATGCTCCACTGTGTTCATAGCAGCCTTATTTATAATAGCCAGAAGCTGGAAAGAACCCAGATGTCCCTCAACAGAGCAATGGATACAGAAATTTTGGTACATTGACACAATGGAGTACACTCAGCTATTAAAAGCAATGAATTTATGAAATTCTTAGGCAAATGGATGGATCTGGAGGATATATCATCCTGAGTGGGGTAACCCAATCACAAATGAACTTACATGATATACACTCCCTTAGAAGTGGATATTAGCCCAGAAACTTAGAATTCCCAAGATACAATTTGGAAAACACATGAAACTCAAGAAGAAGGAAGACTTCTTTCCCCCTTAGAATGGGGAACAAAATACTCATGGAAGGATTTACAGAGACAAAGTTTGGAGTTGAGACAGAAGGAAGGACCATCCAGAGACTGCCCCACCCAGGGATCCATCCCATAATCAGCCACCCAAAGCAGACACTATTGCATATGCCAGCAAGATTTTGCTGAAAGTACCCTAATATAGCTGTCTCTTGTGAGGCTATGCCAGTGCCTGGCAAATACAGAAGGGGATGCTCATAACCATCTATTGGATGGAACACAGGGCCCACAATGGAGGAGCTAGAGAAAGGGTCTGCATCCCTATAGGAGGAACAACAATATGAACTAACCAGTACCCCCAGAGCTTGTGTCTGTAGATGCATATGTAGCAGAAGATGGCCTAGTCGGCCATCATTGGAAAGAGAAGCCGTTGGTCTTGCAAAGATTATGTGCCCCAGTACACGGTAATGCCAGGGCCAGGAAGCAGGATTGGGTGGGTTGGGGAGCAGGGCAGGGGGAAGGTATAGGTGACTTTTGGGATAGTATTTGAAATGTAAACAAAGAAAATATCTAATAAAAATTGTTTTTAAAAACTCCAATACTTAGGCTTTTTTTACCCATGTCTAAGGACTTAAAATTTCCCAAAGCTTTCATTTTTGATAATTTATATGTCAAATATACATGACATCTTTATACACATTCCATCTCCAAACACACATTGTAGAGAAACTTCATCTCTCTTACTTGAGGATTAATCATTTTGTACATTAAATTCCTTACTAAGGAGGATATTTCCATGAATAGAGTTTGCTTCAATCCATATAACATACCAAGAATAAATAACAAATCTAGCTTTCAACTCAATAAACTTTATCAGTATGTTTAAATGTTTTGTCTTCATTATTATCATTCTTTATCTTTGATTTTTTTTCCCAATTCATCTTCTATGGTAACCACTAACTTAGATGCTTGAAAGTACTAGTATTTGTTTGGCTTGATACACATGAGAGCCAATGAAAATTCGTTATTTCAGGCAAATACAGCTCAATAATTAAACATACCTTATGTGTGTCCTTTCCTTTTATTTGGCCACTTTACCATACCAGGTCTTCACATCTCCACTTGCTGTCTCTAAATCTTTTAATAAGAAAATAAAATATCCCAGAGCATGATTTTCCTTATTTCTAAATAACTGAACCAACAAGTGCTTGTTTAATTACATGGTGAAGTTCTTTAAAGAGTCTCTTAGTTACCTTTCTATTGCTTTGAAGGCACAGCATGACCAAGGAAACTTATAAAGGAAAACATTTAGCACTGTAGCAAGCAGACAGTGGTGGTACTGGAGCAGTACTGAGAATTTTCATCCTGACTCACAAGCAAAAGGTAGAGAGAAAGATCTAAATAGGAAAAGTGTAGGCAGTAAGTAAGCCTTTCAAGGTCACATCTCCTAATCCTTCCCAAGTAGTTCCACCAAGTGAGGACCAAACATTCAAATATTTGAGTTTATGGAGGCCATTCTCATTTATACCTGTAAAGGAATTTTAATCCAGAAACATGGCTGCTCTGGCAAGGTATCACATCCTAAGACCTTCTGGTGTGGCTGGAATGACATACCTTTAATCCCCTTGACTGGAATACACACATTTGATCCCAAACAATGAAGGTAAAATTAGTTTGTAGAAGGAAGCAGCCATATTTGAAAGTGACAACTAATTGATGGGTAGACAAAATCATAAGTCAGAGAAAGATGTGACAGAATGAATCAGAAATAGGATACACCTAGCTCTCATGAGAACAGATCCAAAAGAGGAAATAAAAGAGCAAAGCAGAGAGAGAAAGACAGAGAGACAGAGAGACAGAGACGGAGAGAGCAGTTTACTGGAATAGTTTTACAGAGAAAGGTTAGTGGTGAAGACAGAATGAGCCAGAGAATGAGAAGGATGAGAAGGAGCTGGGCAATTGGAACAGATGACCACAGTTAGTTTGAGGCCAAGCAATTCAGACAAAAGCTAAGAGAAGCAACGTTGAATCAGTCAGCTTGAAGAGGAGTGTCAGAACAGCTGAGCTGAACCTGCCAGCCAGAGTTTAGAAAGAGCCAGAAAGGGTGAATTTATTCAGCAGTAAGCCTCTGAGATTACAAGTACATCTTGCAAACAAAGTTACACTTATGCATAAAAACACAAAAATGTAATGAAATTAAAAGGGAAATCAAAGGTATAGTTAGGTTATATTTGGATACCTTGAATCCATCCAGAGAAATAAAAACATATAATAATTCCTTTCCCAAAAAAGTTATAGACAATCATTATGAAAAGATGTTTAATATAAAATTTGGAAAAGCCCTGGCTGTCCTGGAACTCACTTTGTAGACCAGGCTGGCCTTGAACTCAGAAATCTGCCTGCCTCTGCCTCCCAAGTGCTGGGATTAAAGGCGTGCAAAAAAGAAAAAAAAAGTGGCCGGGCGTGGTGGCACACGCCTTTAATCCCAGCACTAGGGAGGCAGAGGCAGGCGGATTTCTGAGTTCCAGGCCAGCCTGGTCTACAGAGTGAGTTCCAGGACAGCCAGGACTATACAGAGAAACACTGTCTCGAAAAACTAAAAAAGAAAAAAAAAAATTGGAAAAACAAGATTTTTATTATATTGCCTTATCTATTCATAACTTATCCTATTTAAAGAAAACTTATATGTAATTAACTTCAAGTTATTCTTTATCAGGAGACTGAAACTTGCTAGCATATACAAACCTCAGTACCAGGAAATGGTTATCTCTTTTGGGGTATTGACCAAAGGAGTAACATAGACACCCAAGCATCGCAGGCTTTTGCCATTATTCTTGGTTACCTTTCCAAACTTAGCAATAATACGCTATTGCTGAATTCATCACATGTTTGAATCATAGAATATGAAGAAATCAAGCTGGTACTGTCCTGGAAGCTTCATTACTTCTAGCTGGAAAGAAATGAGCATGGTCAAGATTCACAAAGTAGTCAAATATTATTATTTACAGTGTTTAAGAGAGACAGTAAGTTTTAAAGTATTTCTACCAAATTAGAGACTCAGTAGTGGATGCCCTCAGCATAGGCTAGAGTTAAATAATTATCATAGTCAGGCTTTTTCTCTTTATCTTTTTTTCCTATTTATTCTTCTCTCATATGTTACATCTCAATTGCAATTTCCCCTCTATCCACTCTTCCAAGTTGCCCCACTATCACTGCTCCTCTCCCCCAGATCCACTCCTCCTCTGTTTCCCTTCAGAAATGAGCAGGTCTCCTAGGGATATCAACCAAACATGGCATAACGAGATACAAGACTAGGCACGAACCTTCCCTCACATCAAGGCTGGAGGAGGCAACCCAGTAGTAAGAAAACGGTCCCACATGTAGGTGAAAGAGTCAAAGACAATCCCCACTCCCACTGTTTGGAGTCCCACAAGTACAACAAGCTACACAACTATAAAATATATGCAAAGGACCTAGCATAGACTTTGCAGGCTCTATGATAGTCATGTCAATCTCTGTGAGTGCCTATGAGCCCTGCTTAGATGATTTGGTGTGCCCAGTTTTTGTTTTGTTTTTTTGTTTTGTGTTTTTTTATGTTCTCAACCTCTCTAGCTCCTACAGTTCACCACCTTCTGAGGTGTTCTCCAAGATCTGACTAATGGTTAGCAGCCAGGTTTTTAACTCATCAGGTAAGGAAAAGTATCTGTTATTGGGGCCAAATATTTATTCCTCATCCTTGGCATCATAACCAGTTTCTTCACTGGCTTATGTATCCTCTTCAAAGAAGATTTCAATATGAATGATGATCACCAGTCTCAGTTCCAATTGGCTCTTACACTTGATTCAATATAAGGCAATTAACAAGGAACAACTCATCACCTGCCATTTCCTTCTCTGGACTTGTGTACTTTACTGAGTCAGATATAAATTAAAACTGTCTATCCAAATAAGTACTTGCTCAGAGTGAAATGTTTGGATTGCAGTGTTCTGCTCCTACACCACTTCCCTGACCTACTGAAGAATTCATTTCCACTAGATGTGATAGTTTGTTAAATCACAGTGGTCCTATAGCTTCTCTTTACTGGCTTGAGTTGATTCTCTTGATCTAGAAAACTTGAAGGGCACCAAAGAAATGCACAGGTGAAATGTGTTGCATCTAAAACACCAAACACACACACACACACACACACACACACACACACACGCATGCATGAGCATGTCAAGAGACAATATGTCTTCTTTTAAAGCAAGTCTTGTGAATATCTATATATTTTTCAGTAGAAAATTTAATATTCTCCGGGTACTCCAAAGAGCTAAGAGGCCTATATATTATAAAGATACTTATCTGCATTGTCTGGCACACAGTCTTTCGGACTCTTTCAACGTTTCTTCTGCTTTCTTTTGTCCATGTATTATGATGTGCTAAATATAAATCAATGTAATATCAATGAATCACTGAAATAGCCAAATCCTCTTAAGCAAAGGTTGTGACACAAAGACAATTGCTCCGTCCCTATGACAAACAGTGCTTTATATGCTAATTTTCATCCCAGGTAAGAACAAACTGTTTCTTTTTCTTTTTTCTCTTCTTTTCTTTTCCTTCTTCTTTTTTTCTTTTCTTTTTTTTAACTTACTAAGCAAAGGAAAAAAATAATCATCACCTATATAATATATTTAACTAGATATGATAGTTTTTACTTCTGAGGAAACCTGAAGACAGGCAACAACTATCACGTGACTGAGCCCATACTAATCCACCATCATCCTCTGGGTACATCTGTGTCTATGCTAATCTGATTGGGCCTGTGAGGAGAAGGTCAGACTTCATCTTTCAAGCTTTTAAACATTGGCAGCTATCATGCCTCCAGAGTCAGAGTTGAGTGTGATTTACTTTGTGAAAAAGAAAAAGAATTACAGAAGTTTCCTACTTTGTGTTTCTACCGTAGTGGGCTCTGTACCTGTGTTTTCCCATGCACAACAGAGCTGTGTTAAATAGAAATCACTTTATACTTCTTCTTTTGCCTTCTGTTCTTCTGGGTTTTATAATGGCTGATTTCTAACCTCGTCCTATAGGCAAATCCCATGATTCCCCTGTTTCTTGCCCTTTGAAGTACAACAATGACTGAATGGAAAAAAGAAGCCATGGCTTCAAACCGAACAAAATGGATTTTTATTGTGCTTTTCACCTACTAAATCATATGAGAGTTCACACATTACTCTCCAAGACTCAGTTTTCTCACTGGCAACTGGTAATGACACGAGATGAGAATCACTAGCATGTTAAGCATCAAGAAGTAACCTCGGAGTTGAAAGCAACACTCTTCTCTCTTCCCAGCATGCTTCAACTCTATAACCCTTGTAATTCCTTCTACTGAATTCTCAGGAAAACATTTTCTAACCCCTTTCTCCAATTCTCTCAAGTTTCCCTCTAAAGCATACTCTCTTAACGATCTCTCCCATTAAATGTTTGTCTCAGTTGTTTATATTCTTTTGCATTTACTTAATTTATGTGAGTCCCTTACCATTGTTCATTCTTGTGAGACAGCCGTGCCTATTTTTGTCTACTCTCATTATAAGAACTTAAAGTTAGGTGAATGGATAAGTGAATATTTCAAAGTAACAAATATCTTAGAATTTATAATATATCTTCCAGGTGCTTTTTGTTCATAATATTTGATGCCTAAACAGTACAGTACATTGTGCCCAGTGACAATGACACGGTTGTCAATACACTCACTTCAGAATTTTTATGCTCTTGAAACCCTGAATGAGGGGTAACAGCAAGTGGTATAGTGGCAATGCTTAGTAGCAAATCATAAATAATTTCAATATTAGAAGAAACAAATCCTCAATGTTAGAGGCTAGCCTCTGGTTTTCTAAAGTGTTTGTGAGTATTCTGTGTGATCAGAAATTTAGAACTGGTACTAGGATGTGCAAGGAAGTGCCATCACTGAAAATTTGACCAAGCCCGCTCAGTCAGTCAATAGGTTCTTCAGCGCAGGAGTGAGGATTAAAAAGAAAAAAGACAGCTAGACAACATTGTAGCGTGACCCTAGTCAATTCTGAGACTGAAGGCAAATTTTTATTTTTCAACCCACTTTTTATAGCATTTTAATTACATGCAAGTATTTTGGGCAAGCAGTACAATAAGGAATTAACAAAGCAGCAAGTTACTCCCATGACAGCTGCTTAAAAGGGCTTGTCATAAAGACCAAAATACTTGAGCCCACTTCCTCGTACAAGCCCAAAATCTTGCCTGAAGCCTAGTTCCACCCTAAGACTAAAATTCCTGCCTTATCCTACTTCCCTATCACAGCCTAAATTTAGATTCTTGTGGATTCCTTATCTTGCCCTAATGTCAGATTCCTGCCTAAGCTTATTTCCTTGTCTTGGGCCAATGTCAGATTCCTGTCTGAAGCCCATTTCTTTGTCTTTAGTCAATGTCAGACTCCTGCCAAGCAATACCCCAGAAGGCTTTCCACAAAAATTTTAGATATATTGTAGAAAACATCACCTTAACAATATTGACACTGTTGCTTGAAAGAAGCATTAGTGTTCTCATAAGAACTACATTACATCAATGACCAATTTCTATGTAGCCTCACAGTGCTGCTGTGACTCCAGAATTGGAACATGTCTTTTGCCTGCACATTCTCCGTCTCTTTAGATTACTGTTTGAAAGTCACAGCATTTGATCACTTTGAAGACAAAGAAACATAATGTATACAGACTTACTTGGAATGATTCCTTTTTTTTATTTTCCTGTTTTCTCCAGGAATAAAAATAAGTAGTTTATACTTTTTAGGAAGCAATTTGGCATCCATGATCAGATAAACCTGCAGTTAACATTAGACACAAGATAATCTGTTCCTTTCTACCCACTTCATAACGACACTAGCAAATTCTCACATGCCAAAACATGCAGAACAGAAATTGGCACTTTGGGCTCATAAACTAAAGGATATGCCTTGCCTTATTTGTTGAAATTAGCAGATTCCTTTTCTTTAAAAATAATTTCCAGGGCCTGGCAAGATGGCTTAGAAGTTAAGAGTGCTTGTTACTGTTGAAGAGAACACAGGCTTCATTCTCAGTACCCATACTGTGGCTAAGAATGGTATAGGAGCCTGATACAGCTGTCTCCTGAGAAGCTTGCCAGAGCCTGACAAATACAGAGGAGGATGCTCACAACCAACCATTGGACTGAGCATGGGGTCCCCAGTGGAGGAGTTAGAGAAAGGACAGAAGGAGCTGAAAGGGTTTGCAACCTCATAAGAAGAACAACAATATCAACCACCAGACTGCCCCAGAGCTCTCAGAGACTAAACCACCAACCAAAGAGTTTACATGGAGGGACCCATGGCTCCAGCTGCATATGTAGCAGAGGATGGTCTTGTCAAGCATCAATAGGAAGAGAAGCCCTTGGTCCTGTGAAGGCTCCATGCCCCCGTGTAGGGGAATGCCAGAGCAGGGAGGCAAGAGTGGGTTTGTGGGGGAAATCCCTCATAAAATCAGGGAGAAGGGGGATGGGATAGGGGGTTTCCTGGGGAAGGGGGAACTGGGAAAGGCAATAACATTTAAAATTTAAATATTGAAAATATCCAATAAAAAGAAGAAGAAAAAAAAGAATAGTCTAGCTCCAGGATATCTGATGTCCTCTTTTGGTTTCCATAGGTTCTTATACATAAATGGTGCACAAAAACTCACACAAACCCATTTATACATACATCTAAAACTATAAATTAAAAGTAATTAAGAATGATAATTTCTAAGTTCTCTGAGAAAAATGAGATTTTCCATGTGCACGTTCAACCTATATTAATGTGTGTGTGTGTTGATTTTTTAAAATGTTAACATTTAGACAAGTGCTATTAAACTCAACAAAATAAGATAAAAATAAACAAACCAAAGTTGGCTTCAACTTGATCCTATAGCACTCAAGTGTCTTCTTCAATAAAAGATAATTATTATTTTGATTTATGTCCTTTCTAGGCTAATCCTCAGTGATAATAATTCAGTCATCATCCTTCAATTTTCCCAACTGAATTTTCAATATATATGTATATGTGTGTGTGTGTGTGTGTGTGTATATATATATATATATATATATATATATATATATATATATATATGCGCGTGTGTGTGTGTGTGTGTGTGTGTGTGTATGAGAAAAGGATATCCTAGAACAATTATTTTTTTTTTTGGTAACACCTTTGACTGAAGAACAAGCACCACACATTGAGTGTTGGGTAATGACAGTGACTTGCCAGATCTAAAAAGAAAGGGGTCTGAAAGAATTTACTAGCCTCATATTTTGAAGTGCCCTTTATTGTGACTGTAGCTCTTTGAAAAATGTCACTTTCTACTCTACCTGTTTGTTCATATATTTGTTGTTTGTAATAAGGTCTGAACATGTAACCCTGGCTTGCCTAGAACTTGCTGTGTGGACCAGCTGGCCTTTAACTTGCAGTGACCCTCCTACC
Source organism: Mus minutoides (assembly GCA_902729485.2). NCBI lineage: Eukaryota > Metazoa > Chordata > Mammalia > Rodentia > Muridae > Mus > Mus minutoides. Next base: position 58,338 of record CACVCL010021560.1, read on the forward strand.
TTTGCCCCCACATTCTGGCTCACACCTTTTTGACCCATAGATTTTCTTTCCCTTTCCACCTTAGTTATTTAAAGAGATGTAAGCCATTGGAGCAAATTGACCTGTTGAGTACTGAAAAACATTCTTTTTGTTCCCAGTTTCAGTTTGTATTTGTTTGGGTGATTTTGGGGAGACAGAAACTGTTATGATGTTCTGATGGCAACAGTGCTTTCATCAGATGGTCCATTAGTCAGTGTCCACAATGTGAAAATGCAGACATGCTCCACACAGCTGTCATTTAGCATTCTCACCCATGAAAAGAAAAGCTAAAGGAGAATGGAAACTTGCTATTTTTCTGTTTCAAAAATAAAACAAGGCCAGGAAAACTGGCATCGGGTCACTTTTCTCAGAAAAGCCTTGGCTGTCATCCAAAAAGTGGATTGAATTGTAAGTGGAAAACATCCTCATTGATTTTAGCAGGACGAGAGAGAATGGGCTTGGGACAAAGAAGGACAGGACTTTGAAAACAAGGTCTCTAGCTGCATATGTAGCAGAAGATGGCCTAGTCGGTCATCACTGGGACGAGAGGCCCCTAGGTCTTGCAAACTTTATATGCCCCAATACAGGGGAACACCAGGGCCAAGAAGTAGGAGTGGGTGGGTAGGGGAGCAGGGCGGGGGGTGGGGGATGGTATAGGGGACTTTTGGGATAGCATTTGAAATGTAAATAGAGAGAAAATCTAATAAAAAAAATGAAAAAAAAAAAACAAGGTAGGAAACTAACTGCAAATGAGCCTGTTCACTGTGGTGTTGTCTATCTATAAACAGAGAAGTAATTTACCATTTGGTCCTACTGTGAGATACTTAGCCAGTGAACACTTGTCATATAGTATCTAATTCTGGCACCTAATTCCTATGAGGGTGGTTTCCCAGTTGGGATTAAAGATAAATACCTAAGAAAATGTTATCAGCTATTATGGCAATAGCCAAAAG